>JAMQGT020003546.1:0-70464 GCA_024447675.2 Pterophyllum scalare | reverse complement strand
TGTTGTGTGTAACTTACTTCGTTCAGTTACGTATTGCTTACATACACTCTCTCACATTCTCACAAGCTGCATTTTACACCACTCTACATGGGATGGAAAAGAGCATCTGATGTTATAACTCAGACTTATGTTATTTTTAAGCAAGTCTGCTAACATTAACTATAACTAAATGAGATCTCTTTGGATGAATATTGTTCTGCATACAATTATTTTGTATTAGATATGGGAATTGTTCTTGAATTGTGTGCCAAAGATGCTATTCCATATAGTTGCATCTGTAACTAAAGTCATGTCTCATTATGTTAGAGGTTAACATTTACATGCAACTAGAAGGGTGCAAAAATATTTTTTGTTAGCTTTTTTGGTTTTGCTTGCTGCTGGCTGCTTTCTAATCAAGTGGAATTTGACTAAATTATCTAAATTAGCACTTTACGTTGCATGGAAGTCAGTAAACGTGTATTACGAAGCTCATGGACATCAACAGCTGTGCTTGTGTGTACATAAGCCTGTTTACATTATCACTGAGTGTGTGTGATCTTCAAGGAGTAATTCTGAATCACAGTATTTCTGCGAGCATTGTGAGGTTTTCGCCACTAGAGGGAAGCAAATAATCAGCTATAAATTGTCATTAAAGAAAGCCATTAAATAGCGTAAATAATATAAATACCAGATGTCACCATAAAAGTTCTCCAGATGATACAAACTTTAGGGCAATTAATCCCCTGTATTGCAACCTTTCTCAAACTTCATATTTACATGCACACATGTGAAGGAATATATATCTAAATACCTCTACAAGTGACTTGTAAAATCAAAGTTTTCGCTACAAGGGATCACAACACAAACGAGAAAACAAATCATTAATAAATACAAATAAATCAATTCATAAATGACAGTTCTCTATGAAACTTCCCCTGCTGATTTCTGAAATTAGCCACATAAACACCAAATAGAAAAGAGAAGTAAAAACCAAAACACCTCAGTGCTGATTTTGGAGAAGTTGTGAAAACAAACAGATCGTCTCCAAATTAGGCAAAGTCTTAAAAGACTTTGCTTAATTAAGAATAGTCACAATGCTCAATGTAGGGAAAGTAACATGACAAAAGGTCATGACCTATGTTCTGGCAGAACTTCTTTTATATATGTGGGACAAAGAAATTTGCATTTAATTTACCTAATATTGCATACCCAGTGTTTTATTGTGGTGATATGATATCTTGCCTGTATGTTCAGACCTATGTCACCTTATTCATTAAAATTAAAATCTGTTAAAGCCACATATTTACAATTCTGTAATTGTTAGCCTATATGTATATGTAGATTTTTCATTTTATTGAATCTGATAAGTGTCAGAAATCTATCTATGCAATGAAGAAAAACACTGCTATCTCATACTGTAGTAGTAGATACTGTAGTTTAGATAGCTTCTGTTCAAACTCACTTTCTTCTTTTTTTTTTTTGGCTGCTCCACCACCACTGCACCACAGCAGATCATCTGCCTCCATCTCACCCTATCTCTAGCATCCTCCTCTGTCACACCAACCTTCTGCATGTCCTCCTTCACTACATCTACTTCTCTGTCGTCTTCCTCTTTTCTTCCTGACTGGCAGCTCAATTTTTAACAGCCTTTGTCCAGTATATCCACTATCTCTGCACATGTCCAAACCATTTCTGCCTTGCCTCTCTAACTGTCTCACACTCAACACTCAACCACTCTCAACAAAAAGCTTCATCAAAACATCTTCGGCTCTGCCACCTCTGTCTCGGCCTCCTGTCTTTTTGTTAGAGCCACTGTCTCCAAACCATATATCACAGCAGGTCTCACTAATGTCTTGTAAACTCTTGCTGCTATCCTTCTGTCACAAATCACCCCTGACACTTATCTCCACTTGCTTCATCCTGCTTGCACTCTCTTCTTCACCTCTCTTGTGCACTGTCCTCACCACTATATTGCTGTACTCATACATGGCCTGCACCACCCTCACATACTTCTCACAGTCCTGGCACTGTATCATATGCTTTCTCTAGATCCACAAAGACATGGTGCAACTCCTTCTGACATTCTCTATCCTTAACCATCAATACTCTCAAAGCAAACATCACATCTGTCATGCTCTTTCTCGATATGAAGCTACTACTTCTTGCTGATTCTCACCTCTCTTCTTAGCCTAGCTTCGAAATATATATCCCATATTTTCATGGTATGGCTCATCAGCCTTTTCCCTCTTTAGTTACTACAGCTCTGCACATCACCCTTGTTCTTGAAAACACCTTCTCCATTCCTCAGACATTCCTCGACATCTCCAAATCTGCATAGATATGTCACCTGAACCAACCCCCTTTCCACTCTTCATCCTCTCAACCTTAGTTTCTCCTAACTAATCCCCTGCACCGCCTGATTCACTAACTGGTTATCATCTGTCCTCCTCTCTCATTTTCTTAATTCATAAGGCCCTCAAAGTACTCATTCCATCTTTTCAACAAACTATCTTCACTCGCTGGTATATTTTCATCTCTATGCTTAATCACCCTAACCTGCTGCACATCCTTTCCAGCTTGATCCATCTGTCTAGCCAGATAAACAACTCCTTTTATCCTTCCCTAGTTTCGAGTCTCATGTACAACTCACTGCAAGCTTTCCCCTTTGCCACCTCTGTACACCTAGCCTCCAAGTACTCCTCTCTACTTTCTTCAACTCTGACTCTCCCACTTTTTCCTTTGCTAACCTTTTCATTTGAATGCTTTCCTGTACTTCCTCATTCCACCACCAAGTCTCCTTGTCCTGATTCCTCTGTAGAGGATACACCAAATACCTGCTTGGCAGTTTCCCTCACCACTTCAGCTGCACTTTCCCAGTCATCTGGTAACTCTGCACTACCACCCTGAACTCTGCAGAACGTTCTTAGTCCTTCGACTTCCACCATTTAATCCTTGCCTCAGCCTTCACTCGCTTCCTCTTCTTGATTCACTTTAACTGAAACAACTGAGGACGTTTTGAACACATTCACATCATGAACAAAGTCTGAATATTTCAAACATATACTTCATAACATTAATTGCAAGGATGCTGTGTTTGTAATAAACCACCCCGTAAAAAAACAAACAAATTTATGCTCAAATTTCGAAATTACGAATTTGAGGTAGATGTGAATGCAGCATCACAGGCGATTGAAATGGGCAAGAAAGTCTTGCGCATGCGTGATGCAGAAGGAGCGGAATAGTGGCTCCGTTAGCATCCAACGCTAGCGGATTGGTTTGATTGGGGAGCACGGTGTGGAGGAAGAACTCCTGCGATATCGGCGATTTCCGATATCCCCAGCTAATCCTTGAGCCAATCATCCCTCCATGCTGTCCAAGAAAGGAAGATAACGTTAATAGCCGCGCACTGCCAGCTCAATTAGCCACTGTCCAGGACAGATAAGTGAAGCTGCGTTCTGCGTGAAGAGCCTGCCTTTCGAGCAGAATCAGTTTTCTGCCTGAAGTATTAAGAAATACAGTTGCAGCCACGACTAGCATTGCCTCTAAAAATGAGATTGCCGAGTAACAGACAGTGTGCGATGGAAGGAGATGGAAAGAAGATGGACCAAGCTCCTCCGTTCAGAAACCCTTTTGTGCACGTCTTGAAATTCACTCCACTGGAAAAAGCAAAGGTAATTGTGTGTGTATGGGGGCAAATGATTGAACTTATTCTCACAGTTATAGCTGCTTGTGAAACATTAACACTTTAGTGCGACACACAGTCACGCTGTCACAGTCGTTTAGCTGATTTCCTTGGTTGCATGCATTCATTTAAGCTAGTATTAGCTAGTCAGCTAACATTAGCTACATACATTTTTTTCTCTGCTATCTTGTTGGTTTTGCAGTCTCACTTGTGTGCTCACTGAAAGGGCTGGGAGTCTCTAAAAATCGCCTTAACTGTAGCAAGAGAATCTTTTTTTTATTTTTACGACTGCGTAACGTAAAGCGTGTAAATCACCCAGTCTCTCAGGGGAACGAAAGTCAGTTATCTGAGCATGGCTGCCTGTCCAAGAGGGGCCTAGCTTGTTGCTGTTTAATTGTTAATTCAGTTATTAGAAACGTTATCAATAGGTTTCACCAAGTGGGTTGATAACAGTTTATTTTAACCACCCTGCCCTTGTCTTTTTCTCTGGATTCGTTGGTTATCGCGGTTCAGCTAACACGTGAGGATTTGGAGAAGGGGGTTGTAAGCTGGCAGACATGCTTTTTCCACCCTCCCCTCCTCCTCTCCTGTCTACAGATGATATTCATTTCCCCTCAGCTCCTATTGTTGACATATTTTTACCTGCGTCGTTGAACATAGACCAGTAGCCTGAGTAAACATTGCAGTTCTGCAGAGCTGTTTGATAATCAGATTTAGAGCTTTCGGGCTTCTCTGCAAAAGGTGTTAATTGGAGGCTAAGTCAAGCTTGCTTGCAGCCACTGGTCTTACACTCCTTAAAGTCGTGAAATTGAGAAGTTGTGTGGCTGAAAAGCACAGACATCACACAGCGAAAATTTGAACTCTGCTAAGATTTACACCTCCTGCAGATTTGTCTAGTCCAGTATTGCAACGTGTTGCATTAGACACAGATAATGAGAACCTACAGTCATCATCTGTGAGCCTCAGCATTAGACTGTCTAGCTCTTGAAAACTGGGACTGCCTGTGAATTAAAGGCACATGTGGGCCCTTTGTAGTTAACCTCATATGATCTCTGGAAATAGCTGACACAGACACGTGTGCGCCTCTGTGCATCCATTTTTAGCAATGACTCGATATGAGTGAGTACATATTATTAATATAGATGATATGTGTAGTATTCAGTAAACAGTGTGGAATTGGGACACATCTGTGTGTGAGGTTGTTCAGTAACACAGTTCAGTCGAATGGGAAGGCCACAGTGGTGTTACAGATACACACGAAGGGATGTTCAAACACATCTCGTCATTTGTTACTTTTTTCACAGGGAACGAAGGGAGAAGTGAGAATGTGTGGTTAATAGGTGGATCAATGTAGAGTAAAGGCTTGCATTTATTAGCCATTCTTGGAGACCAAAAACCCCCTCTGGTTTCTCTAACAAAACTAACATTTAATCAAAGTTATTCTGATAGGCACCTGGCTGCAGGCAAGAGGGCGCTGCCATACCTCAACTCCATTCCAGAACTCCACAGAAAGTTGTTCTATACCGGAAGTCACATGAGCTTTTGTCACGTGAACAATTAAATCCGCCGGATTTATTTTATTTTTACAGTTAGTTAATTTACATTTTCAGGTCTTTTAATCTCCTGTTATGTTTGTTTCCCAGTAAATTCTCAGTAATGATGTTCCTGAGTCACTCTGACCTAGGGCCAGTTTCATTTATCCAAGTGTCAAAAACCAAAATAAGGCAATTCCCAGTGATAAACTCATGAAGAAGACCAACTTCCTCTTGGTTATTCTTGCAGTAGCAACAACAAAGGGAGAAAGACCTGAAATCCTGTCCATGTTACTTTGTGCATACAAATGCACATAAAACTATCCTCTTAACAACTGGACCACTGATAAATGAGCAGATGCTGCAATCAAAGAGGCTACAGAGAATTTAGATAATGTCCTCTTGGCATTTCTTTTTAAATCATTGCATATGCTCGTGTTTTGAGATTACATTAAAGAAATGGAAAGCTAGGCACTTAAAATCACATTCTTACACATGCTGAAGTGGGAAATAAACTTCCTAGTTTTGTTCTAACTCAGGACAACTGTTTTCAGCATGGTGCTCTGGTCTTGCTTTCACATCCACAGCTACTTGTGAAAGACACATTTTGCACTTTAAACAGATCAACTCAGTCTGTTTTCAGTTTTAGAGAGAAAGGGAACTGCAGTATGTTCTCACTGTTTGTTGGGAAACAGGAGATTGTTACAATTACTCTTAATAAAACACAAACTGAGGAGTTACTGTTTGGTTCGTTCCCTGTGAGTCACATATGGACAAGAATGGCTCAGTCGTGTTTTGATAATTAAGCAAAAGAGGTTGGATGAATGGATGTAAATTATCACCCACTCAGATGGGTAATGGACAATAATAGGAGCAGAGAAGCTGCTGTTTGACCATAAAGCTGTAGCGTTATATAGCTTTGCAGGCTAACGGTCTGAGAGCTAATAGGCTGTTAATGAATTCAAAATTATTCTTCTTGTGCACACTTTTGAGAGGTTATACTGCAATCAAGAATAAATTATTTCACTTTCATGCGGATGCTTGAAGTTGACTTCTGTAACAAGAGGCAATGGTAATAAGGTGGATAATTCTGACTAATCAGGCAAATGACCAATGTGGCTAAGTCTTGGATCAACTTTAGAGACTTGAAGATACTCCTTGGTAGGCTACAGTGTAATTCAGTACTTATCTATTCAGTCCACATAAAGCTGCTCATGCAGTGTACATGCATACACACATGCACACACTTTCATATGCAAGTTAATTGACGAGAGTTGATCAGTAGTAGTTGATTTGATGTGTTTTTGACTAGACAGATTCTCTCAGCCAGTTTTTTGGAATTGAATGATTCCGAAAAATGCTTCCCAATTAAACTCCCAAAGCTGGTGAGGTGTCAGAATACAATCTACTAATCTTAGCAGCCCAACTCTGACAAGCCTAATCTAAAGGCCGAAGTCTGTCTTGATGTAGCCAAAGTGGAAAATCTGTAACCACGGCTACTATTAACTACACCAATACCTACATTAATGCCAGAACACAGGGTTTCCTAGCAAAATACTGTACTATTTAAGATGATCACTGCAATTCACTAATACTATCAGTAATGTAATTGTTGTGACTTGTGATGGTAAGTTTTATGTGGTATGGCATCAAGAGTGGGCAGCCCCCCCCCCCAAAAAAAAACAAACTTAAAACAATAGTCATCTGTATTCATCAGGGGGAATTTGAACATGCCTTTTGTTCAAGTTAATGTCCCCTACTGTGAAAATACACAATACACATCAGTTGTCGTTAGTGCTTTTGAAAACCATTCCTCTTACCTCCTCATAACTAGATGGCCTTAAGTACACTATCCAGTTTCTGCATCCACATTGGATAACAGTAGTCACTGTGATAAGGGGCATAATCCTGTTCCCTTACTTGACTCTTTCTTTGAGGTGAGTGGGAAAGGGAGAGAGTAGCATGCTTAAGGGTTAGCTCCCTTCTTTTCCTTTTTGCGAAGCACCATGTGCAAATCAACTTTGTCCAAAACGTTTGCTAGTTTGTGCCACACTGTGATGACACCTCGAAAATGATAACTCATGTAATAGTTGTAGCTTATAAATGTTGAACATTTGCTTTCATTCAAATGATTGTAACACAAAAAAAGTCTATGCACTGATTTTGACATTGCTAATGCAAAGACTAATACAGTAGGCAACAATGTGAGGAACCATCACTGTTTCAAAGGTAAAAAGGTAACTGCACATGTGATTTTTTTTTCGTTTTCTGCACTGTCATAAAAGCACTTTGTTTTCCTTTTTTCTTTTTTTATTATTTCTAGCTCATCAATGCCAAATGAGGGGGACTTATTAAACAAAAACCCCTGGGAATATGCTATTGTCTTTGATGTTTTTATATTGCTGCTGCATGCCATGGTAACTGTTTTTTTCAGATTTTCTAATTCAGAGAGTTGCTTTGCTTTTCATTTGTCAACATCCCTTCCACTAGTGGCTAACAGCACAATGTCTTTTTTTTTTTTTGCAAATGCTATTTTTTGCCTTTGGGTGTTCTACATTTGAACTATGTGGTTTTTGTTAAGCATTGCATCAGTTTTTTATTTTTGCTGATATTTAAAGTCATGACATCAGGATTTCTTAATATCCTGGTTTACTGTAACACTCTGATGCTGCCAAGTCTAAACCAAAGCAATATCCTGCTGAAGGTAGGGGCATCACCAGAAAACAAAGTGAGGAACAAATGCACATTTGTTTTGCTTTGAGGTTAATGCAGAATTACCTATACGGCTGATATTTAACACAGAAATCATCTACTAACTTAGCCTTCTGTTTGCATATTAATGGCTAAACAGTGTAGATTGTTTTCAGCTTCCTAAAGCTTTCATTTGGGTAGAAATTAAAAAAAAAAAAATTCTGGTTTAAACTGGTATTTATACCAGCTACAACACATCTCATAGTAGATACCACCATTTTTACATTTAATTACATTACATTATAAGCCCGGCATTGGCAACTACAGTGTAACTCCCAAGTTTCATCACTCCCACTGACTTAGGGCAGTGACAAGCCTTGTTGCATTGATTAAAAATTTTCTTCTTTAGTACATTACCTAAAGTATTTCTTAATTCCTAAACACCATCCCTTTACCAGCACTGTCTTTATTTTCATGCTGAGTTACATTCATCTATTACTATGCTTTAGGTTTGAATGAATCGTTCAATAATCCACAGGCCCTTTTTTTTTTCTTTTTTCTTAGTGAGTTTGTTTTAAAATACAGCTTAAACTGAATACAGTGTAGATAGGAACTCTGTCCTGATAAGATAGGGCACTTAGAATTGGTGTTTAACAGCAGTGCTTGCTATCAGGACAAATATTGACAAATGATAAGGGGTGCTATCAGAGTCATGAATAACTTTTACGTAAACAGTCAGGACTGGACCCTTACAGTGAAGGGCAAGGATTATCGGAGCCTTCAAGAATGAAAAAGATACTATGTAATATGTATTGTGACTACAGGAAGTACACCCATAACACTAATTTGTACTGTGTAGTCTTAAATACAATTTTTATTACAGAGCTGCTGATAGCAGCTGTATTTCGAAGGCCGTGCTACAGACTGGTTGCCATTTATACTATGTAGGCCAGGCATATTAGGGGACACAAGTCGCTAATAGGTTTGCTTATTGCATCAGCACACACACAGGGCAAGCTGCACAAAAATAATATTAAATATTATCCTGTGTTCTCAGTCATTTCATTTATTTGAAGTGCAGTCCAAGACTAATGATGGACAATTGCAACTAAAGTCTGGCAGCCTGAACAGCTGGCGTTTGCTAACATACCCATCCTGTGACAAATGACTTCATTCACTCATACTGTAGGCTGCAGTCATCCCTTTACAGACAGGAACTCTAGCAGTATAGGAAATAACTGATCTCTTTGTTTCATCCTCTGTTTCTCACAGATTGCATTGATGACAGTCACGCTATTCCCCATCCGTCTACTCATAGCTGCATTCATGATGTTGCTGGCCTGGCCTTTTGCCTTCATTGCTTCAGTGGGGCGCTCTGAGACCACTGTCGAACCCCAGTGCCTCTGGAGAAGGTGGGTGCTTTCCTATGCATATGTGTGGCTTTGAACAGTGGGGAAAAAAAAAACTTCAGTAGAGTTGATTTTAAAATTTAGTAAATAAATAGAATACCTTTATTGTCATTATACAGGATGTGCAATGAGATTGTCTCCGCGAACAATATTTTTTTTCCCTCCAAACACATGAAAACTGACAAATAAGAAATAGAAAAAGTACACAAAAGAACACTGAAAGGAAGAGCTGTGAGCCTCTGCATCTGTGTGCGCCGCCATCTTGGATCACACCCCAAATAAGAGTTGCTCCGTGATGTAGTGGTTTACACATTCACGTAATAAATGAAAGATGGTTTGATGGTGGGAGGAGACACAGGTCCCTAGGGGGTTGTGTCAGGAAGGACATCTGGAATCTCCCCCCCCCCAAAAAAAGAAAATGTGCCGATTCAAACACGGGAGTTATCCTCTGTGGCAGCCCCTTGTAAATAAGGGAGCACCTTAAAGTAAAGGATCTCTGAATGAATATGTATGGTTATGGTAGATTTGTGATGTGCTAGCCTCACCTGGCATCACCTCATGACCTAATTTTAGTTAATGTTTTATCTCCCTCCTTCTAAAAAATTGTCATATAAGCTTTTTTTTTTTTATTTTAAGTGACTTAATGAATATTCAGTAATCATGATCAAGTTTGCGTTAGCTACTGACAGTATGTCCTGTTGGGCTAAAGCCCACAATAATTTATTCCACACCCACTCTTGGCTGTCTTGCACATTTTAGAGTAACACTAATGAAGTGCTTCTTGTTGAGTTTTGTTTTTTTTAAGCTCTCATATACTTTAAGTGCTCTGTGTCAAATAGAAATCTCTTGATACTTCTGGTAAATGACGTTCTTAGCAAAACTAAGATTGTAGGTATTTTCTTGATTGGCCTTGACTGGAGAGGTGACAGTTAAACTTCGGAGTTAAGTTGTGCGATCTCACCAGTTAAGTTAGTAAAGAAACGAGGTGAAGCACAGCACATTCAAAGAACCAGACCACACACTGTGCATTATAGGCAGTTATTTTAGCGTTATGGTTTTAGTTCCCCTCTTCTCACCACTCGCTGACAGTTTATTTTCCACAGCAACTCATAAGAGCACCCTACCTGTCCTTAATCCTCTGTGTCAGTTATGATTTCATAATGAAGATTGATACTGCTGTTTTAGCAAACTACATTATATCATATGAAGTGTTTTTTCATTTATTTCTAACAAATGAAAAGTGATTCTCACACATGGATGATCTTGTTTCCAGACTGGTGGACATCATTCTGAAAATCATCATGCGGGTCATGTGGTTTGCAGGAGGCTTCCATTGGATGACTGTGAAAGGGCAAAGGGCATTGCCTACAGACGCTCCCATCCTCACCCTGGCACCCCACTCTTCTTACTTTGATGCCATCCCAGTCACCATGACAATGTCCTCAATTGTCATGAAGGCTGAGAGCAAAGACATACCTCTCTGGGGCAGTAAGTTTAAAAAAACAAAACAAAAACACAGACACACAACTGTTACTGTTTGGACTATTACCTAAATATGAAAAAAAATTATCTCATTGCTTATGACAACATTACCAAATTTATTCACTGAAACACAGTGAGTTAATGGACACATTTCAGCAACATGTGAAGAAAAGATTAGTAGATGGGTATCTGTGGTATGTGGTTTGTACCGAATGGAAGATCATTGGTACAACATCAGTAATGCAGTTCAAGACAGTGACTGACTTTGACATGACTTTGCTGCTGTTACAGTAAACAGGGGATTTCCTAGTCTAATTTGCATTTTGTTTTAAAGAGTTGAAACCAGGTCCAGCTTGATTTGTGCTTATAGTAGTGGTATACCCAGAAAGAAAGTACAGATGTCATGCTGTAGTAGAAGCAGAAATTATGCTCCAGAATATAATTTTGAGTTGCCAATGCTGACTAAAGTTAATTTTGTTTAAAACATTAAAAAAAAATCTGACTCGAATACCTCAGTATTATACTGGACTCACAATATTCTTTAACCCATGGAAACCATGCATTTCAAGAGGAGTGAAAGGTCAGATACACTTTTCTGGTTAAATGACACTCGGCTTGGGAAAGGGAAATAACTTGATAGTGAATTTTCAAAAAAAAGGCTAACCTGTGATCTTGTTTCTTTTAGATCCATAGGTGATACTATCAGGCATAATTGCCAACAATGAACAACAGAGTTGTTTACATTCCAACTATCCTCATTTCATTTGGAAGAATTAATATTGGCAATAATGGTGACATCAGAGAGACCGAAATCCTAACAGTATGAGGATTGTATTGTAATGTATCTGTGACTTTTTCCTCCAGCTCTACTGTAAGAAGTCAGGATACTCCAGACATTTTATCCCTGTTCTTTGTCTTTACATATTGTTTTAATTTCAATGGCCAGATATGGATCCCACAAAGCTAAAGTGCTATTTAGATAGCTGCGTGGCCTTATCTGTGCAAAAACTAAGGCAGCATGGAGCGGTCAGGCAGGTCTTGCTGAGATGCCCTCAGTACAATACTATAATTGTAGATCCTATCAACTAGTCTGCAAGTGCAGCAGCCCAGTAGCTGGTTCAGTCAGTGGTTCTCATGTCCTCATGAGCAGAACATGCTGTAAAGGTGTTTGCGTGTTATTTTAGCCTTCCTTTCTCCTCCTCCTCTGCCTGCTGAGTCAGTAATTGGCCATATTGTTAGCTCCAGGCTGAGTGAAGCTTGGCCAAATTAAAGCAGCTTTACTTGTATTGCAGGATTATGACCATATTTCAGCATTTTCCTTTATCATATTGTCAGTTTAAACAACATGCAGTCAGCTATTGTGATTTGGATTAGCTGAACCAAAGTATAAAAAAAGAATGCAGTTTACAGTGTAAGAATTTATTTTATTTTATTCTGGTGTGTCCATTACCTCAGTATTGGCTTGCCCTAAAAATGATAAAGGGCCACAAATACTCTTTAGGGCAACAAGTGATAATTAGTCTTGCAGTAGGAACCAAGCACCAGTGCATGGCCACGTGGAATCCAGAATAGGCATTAAGACCTGATCAGCCAGAATGACGTGTGCAGTGTGACTTGTACGGTACTTGCTAGAGATGTAATCTCTTCCTGTCAGCAGATGGCTCATAGGTGAAAACATTTCTTCTTCTTTTTGTGGTCTCTCTTCTCTTCATTTTTATGTTTGCCTTGCTCTCAAACTTCTCTCTCTTTTCTTTTTTTTTTTTCCTTTTGTCGTCTTGGTAAAGATGAAATGAACACGCTTCTGTCCTGTAATCCCCTTTGAAAATCTTCAAGCTAGTCTTGGTCTAGTTGCAGTTTCCTGTTTTGTCACTGTATTTTTCCGTTGCAGGTCTACTAGTACACAGACTGCCCATTATGCAGATATTACTCTTTCAGTTATTATGCACCAACATGGATTTAATTCCATAAAATGAGTGCTTTTTTGGGGGGGGGCTTGTAAAAGGTTGTCTTCCTATTGACTAGCCACTTGTGTTAGATGAAGTGAAATTAGCAGTTTTGTTGGACTACAGATGTGATGTTTGCTTTGAGAAGTATAGAGAAGGTCAGACGGAGCTTTGTGGATGTAGAGAAAGCATATGATTAGGGTGCCAAGAGGAGAACTCTGGTACTCAGGAGTAACAGAGAAGTAGGGTGTGGTGCAGTACATATATGAGGACAGTGGTGAGGTGTGCGGCCGGAGTGACTGATGGGTTCAAGTTGGGGGTGGGATTATATATGTTATAAATATAACAAGTACAAACACTCAGTTGTAACTTTATCATTTAAGCTAATCAATGAGTAAGCATGAAAAGTACAAATGGCTAATTGCATAGTTTCTTTTATAAATTGTATATTGTTTTTATTATATTTATGGTCTTATTGTCCATATAAATTTTGTGTTGTCTTACTGTATTTATTGGATTTTAGTGGTGGTGTTGCTTTGTTTTACTGTGCAGTGGTACGTGCACAAGGAAGTAACAAGGGAGACAAAGAATCTTGATCTTGATACCAAGGATCAGCTCTGAGGCCCCTCTTGTTTGTATCATTTTTGTTGTTTTGGCATTCTCTGAACTGACGTAGCGGTCGGAGGTATTTCAAAGTTATCCCATCAGCTCATGATGGTCATGTCTAGTCATGAAACCAAGCTGGAAAGGCTGATTTGGAGGGCTGTAAGTTATGTCAGGGATGTTTTGGTGCCAACGTCTGCCTTTCCAGAGTTCCTACAGTGGAAAGGTGGCTTATCTTGTAACCATAGGTCTTTCCTAGTCTGTCATCAAAGAGGGAAGTTGGCATCAGATGGAATACGATGGTGTGATTGTTTTGTTCCTCATAAGCTCCCTGTATTTTTGTTGTTATATGCTCCTGTATTTGTGAATTATACAACTTATTCTGTATAGTGAAGCATTTGTGCTTTTGGATGTTCAATAGTTTTACAGTTATGATTGTGATAGTTACTGCTGTAATAGAAGTATTTGTTGTTTGGTAATTTTTGTCTGTATTTTCTCCATTCTCTGCCTTCTTGCTTTAAGCTTTGATTAAGTACATCAGGCCAGTGTTCGTCTCCCGATCAGACCAGGACTCCAGAAAGAAGACAGTGGAGGAGATCAAACGCAGAGCCCACTCTGGAGGAGAATGGCCTCAGGTAGGTTGTTGAAAGATGGAAGTTGTGCAAGAGTGTTGCACATACCAAATGCATGAAGAACATTATCTATTTTAACTGACATTGTTTTGTTTTTTTGTTTGTTTAGACAAGATTTGCCAATTGTGCAGAAATTGTTCAATAGTCATTCTCAATTATTGACTCTACAGTTACTGACATAAATTTCCTGTTTAACTTTAATGTACTGACAATTTGTTGTAAACCAAATTGTAAAGATTTGCATAAGAAATGCTTTCAGCAGGATTTTCAGTTTTTGTTTCTGACACTTAATGTTTCTGGAAAAAAAACCAAAAAACAAAACACAAACAGTATTCACCACCCACATACACATTAACAGTAACCACTAATTACGTTCTTTCTCATACGTACAGATCATGATTTTTCCAGAGGGAACATGCACCAATAGATCCTGCCTAATCACCTTTAAGCCAGGTAAGCCCCCCAGCCTGTATGTTTAGAGTTTGGATTTTTATGTGCTTTGTTATATAACAGCTTTCTAGTGTTTTTGTTTGTCCCCCCGCCCCCTTTAATGTAAAATTCATTAACTGAAGTATGCAGTTGCTATTTTAATTAGTTTTTAGACCAGTGTATTGTTTTTACAGATATGTCAAATGAAAATAAGTCTCCTGTCTTTTTTTAAAAAATTTTTTATTTTATTTTAAACTCCTGTAGGGGCCTTCATCCCTGCTGTACCAGTACAGCCTGTGGTCATTCGTTACCCTAATAAACTGGTAAGAAAACAGGCAGAAAGTCCCCATCTTTTTCCTTAGCCCTTTGCCATTAGGTGACAAATTACAAATGAGATTTGTCAAACACTAATTATCTGAGGGATTACCCAGTGGTCCACAACAGTCTGCCCATGCCACGTAATCTGCCCCCTCTGCCTCTGAAAATTGCAGAGGGCTTTTTTTTTATGTTTGCAGAGTTTAAAAATTTTAAGGCTGTTTTGTAAATGGTCAGTTCATTTTAAATATGAACATTTTTAAAATACACTTGTACAAAAAAAGATTATTATTAGATTATTACATGTTGTTTACTGGTCTGGCCTAGCATGTAGGCAAGATCATGAAGGTAAGAACTCTTGTTAGTAAGACTGTGGAAAACCACCTGTTAACATGCCATAGCAGTCACCAGATCCTTAACCCAACTGAACATTTATCTTTGATTTCGGACCAACATATTGGACACATACTGGATAATGCTGGTGTGGAATTGTGGAAGTCACCTAAAAGGGTTTGTTGTTTGGGGATATGTTTTTCCTATTTTTACCTCATGATGGCACTGTTGTGTTCATTTGACAGTGCCTAAATTCACATATAATGATGGGAATAGTTGTCCAGTAACATAATGATGCCCAGCAAGGGTACAGAGCACCCTTTTCTTAGATAATGGAGAGTTTTGATGCTGACACAGCAAATGTCTTTGCTTAGGAAACCTGAGCACTTACCCACGTAAAATCAAAGCCAGTCAGTACTGGCTCTGGGCAGACCTGCCGACAGTAACGCAGAAACTGGTATTAAATGTTTGTTGGGAGTGACTGAAAAGTGTGATTATCCAAACTGAATTTAAACCAGTTTTTTGTGTTTTTGGAGTCAAGTATTGAATTCAAGCTTAACTTAGCTACCTTAACTTGATTGTGCATTAATTATTTTTGTTGTGCAAGTAAGCTGCAGTGAAGTTGTCACTCAATCTGAATTGTGCAAATATTTAATTTTTTTTATATCAATGAGACTAATAATTTTCTTTTTGTGTGGTTTATTTTTTATGTATTTATTTTTATAGGACACAATCACCTGGACATGGCAAGGGCCAGGAGCGTAAGTACACAATTTCATAATTTTGTACTTTGTTACAGTAGGTAATGAATTTACATTCTTTTAAGTCAAAGTCAGACAAAATAAATAAATAAATCAACTAAACTCATGAAAAAAAATTATGGAAATGGAATAAAATTACGCTTATCTCAGATGACTTTTTTTTTTTAAATTAATTTGTTTATTCTTACAAATGTTAAATGTTAGCTCAAGCTTTCCCAGCCTTTAACAAATATTATTCACGTTATTTTTACGATTATCAAACTATTTAGTGTCATCCTGAAATCTTTTTTGTAAAGGGCTTGTGTCAAGAATTTGCTAAATTTAATTTACATGTCTGTTCTTTAGTTGGCCTGGGTCAAACCTGAACTTCATCTAAAGAAAAAAAAAATCCTTACTGAATATTGATAGATGCAACAAAATGTTGGAAAATCAGATTTTGTTCATTGTCAAAAGATATTTCCATTTGACTTGAACTCTAATCAAGCCTGTTTTGTGTTTTTGTATTTTTTTTAATTATTATTCTTGTTGATGTCCTATTATTATTATTCAGATTCCATATTTTGTGGCTGACACTCTGCCAGTTACACAATGAATTTGTGATAGAGGTAAGTATGTGGTATTGTCAATGCAGATAATCCCCTATCAACCTATGATGATTGCTGTACTGTCAATATTTTGTCAAATATGTGCTAAATATTTAGTTCTGTCCTTTATGGTTGATGCATGTGTTGTATTTTTCCCTTGGGCCCTTTGTTTTATCTCAGATGTACCATATCTTATTTGTGTAAGATTTACTTTTCATTTTTATTTTCTGCTCTCTACAGTTCCTTCCTGTCTATACACCCTCAGAGGAGGAGAAGAATAATCCTGCACTCTTTGCCATCAATGTGAGACGTGTCATGGCTAAGTAAGTTAAAATAATTGATCATATGATATACATTTGATCCATTTTATATACACAACACAAAGTTGGCTGAGGGTTATTGCATGATTCATTGTTTATTTTAGGGTCTTCTTTTAAAAACAGTGAATGCAGCATATACACTGTTTTGCCTTTTCCGTGGGTCTCAAAAGTCAAGACGGTACAGAAATTCCTTAAACATTCATTCCTCTTAATAGCCAGCAGGGGCCGAGCCCTCTGGTTGCAAAAGAATATCAGGATGTTAAGAAGTTATAGGAAATGGTAATCCTGCTCCATTGCTCTATGACCATAGTAAATACTGAGATTGTGATCTGTCACCAGCTTCAAGTCATATTCAATACTATACAATACAATACATTATAAATACATTTAGTAAACTATGGCCCCCCATTAGTCAAAATGCAGAACAAACCAGAGTGTGCTTTACTGCATAATTGATGTATCACTAGTCTAATGAGTATGTGGTATCAGTCAGAGCTGAATGGCATTGGTTTATGCAGCTTTAATTTTGTACAGTCTATAGTTTTTACATGTGCCTGTATGGCTTTGGTTTTATTATGAAGGGTGGCTTCTTTTAGAGTTCCTCTGTGATTTAATCATAAAATAAAATATCTGCATTTTATAACCTTTTCTTCAGTTTTCTTTATCAGCATTTTATTAATTATATGTAAAATCCTAAATGAATGGGAACCACTTTGTTATCATATCCCTTATGCTGTGTAAAGGCTGCACTTGCCTACTATGCTACTTCCTACATTTTGTGCTTCATTGGTTTGAGCCATGGATGAGAAAATTCAACTTTGAAGATTGATTGGGGGGGGTCCCTTAGGAATATTGTTCTCAACTTCAAAGTAGATGTATCAGCTGCTATCTTTGCGTTCTAGGCCTTAAGCAAAGTTCGTATTGATTTTCACACACTGATGTCCCACCATTGTCTCTCCTGTGTGGTGCGCAGAGCCCTGGGGGTACCCATCACAGATTATTCATTTGAAGACTGCCAGCTGGCCATGGCAGAAGGCCAGCTGAGACTGCCAGTCGACACCTGTCTGCTGGAGTTTGCCAAGCTCGTCAGGAGACTGGGGTGAGTCACTCAAACTTTACCTATCAAAGATGAACTAAGTAAGGGGCACGAGGGTGAAGAAGGCAAAAAAACTCACCCAACACAGCAGGGACTCGGTCTGGCAAAAGTAGAAAAGCGTCAAAACAGAGGAAAAATGTGGAGGTTGTTGTAAAACCATATAGGGTGAAAAAGTGCAAATGAGTAAAACAGAACAGAGAAAATATAATGCTGCATAATCATAAAGTCTGCAGAGTTTTCATAGCAATGTAGATAACGGCCTTGTTCAGTCTCAGGTGGACAAGTAATCAATGATTCTGTTTTATTTTATTTTTTTCCAGTCTCCTTGTTTCCACATGCATGTTATGAATTAACAAAGTTCCTTTCTCGCTGTCCCAGGCTGAAACCACAGAACCCCGTGAAGGTTTTGCAGGAGTATGGGAACAGAGCCAGGAAGCTGGAGGGACAGAAGCTGGAACTGGAAGACTTTGCTCACTTCCTCGATGTGCCAGTTTCAGATATGTTGCGAGACATGTTTGGTCTTTTCGATGAGGTAAAAACTGCAGCTACCTTTTTACTCACAACCATGATTGCTCTGCAGACTTTCACTGTGATAACTGCTACTACTTGATTCGAATGTGGTTTGTTTTTCATGCAGAACTGCCGTTCTCTAAAATAGAAAAATGCATAACTAGAGATGAGATCTATCTATGTCTGTGAAGCAATATATGCTGTGGTTTAGGGCATAACTGAAGTAGTAAGATGAGGAAGTGCTTCTATAAAACTGGATTGAATCTGCTTTCTTTAACTAAACCCCACACACAGTGCGTTTTTTTGCAATCACCCATAGATGCTTGCGTGAAATATATATGAAATATATTTCTCTGTCTGTTTTCATTTTTATTGTTTTGTTTTTTTTTCTTTTCAGCGTGAAGATAACAGAATGGATATTAGAGAATATGTGATAGCCCTATCCGTTGTATGCAGACCTGCCAAAACTCTGGAAACAATGAAATTGGCTTTTAAGGTAAGTTGCGTTTCAGGATTTATGCTTATCTAACCACCTGACAGGATAGTTTTGTGCTTCCTTAGGACCAGCTTAACATGTGCTCCATTAAAACATATTCAAGGCAGTGCATTGTATTTGTCCCATATTTGAAAGCAGAGCTGCCTCTAATGCTAGATGAAGTGTGCATTCAGGGGTTATTACTGCGGCTGATCAGTTATTGCGGGTACCTGTAAACCAGCTTGATGAAGTAAGGTGAGAACATCATAATGATCTTATTTTACTTGCTTGATATTTGAGTTGAGCAGCTGCTGTCACCTTAGATGCTGTCCGAGTGGCCTTCAAGGAAAGACAAAGAGATGATGTCTGAATCTTCTCACATTTTATCTTCCCCAGATGTTTGAAGCAGAGGAGGATGGTGCCATCACAGAAAGTGAGTTAGCAGTTATACTCAAGACAGCTTTAGGAGTGAGTCACATCAGCGTGTCACATCTGTTTACCGCCATGGATGTGGACGACACAGGGAAGATCACGTTTGGTAAGAGACTGAATAAAACTGCTGTTAATCCTGTGGGGCATTAGATTTGGCATCCAGGCCACTTTATTTTAAGATGTCATCCGTCTCTGGGCAGCTTTTCCTTAATGTTGCCTTTCTCTCTGGCGCCCCTGTGTGGTCTTTTCACAGACAAGTTCAGAAACTTTGTGGCGCACCACCCAGACTTTGCTGAGGACTACCTATACACAGAAAATGCAGACCTCAATGGTGCTCTCTGCCATGAGCACCAAACCCAGCCCAACCTGTCCACACTGAACCTGCAAGGAACTGCCACCAGCAAGACCGCTAACGGTATCTGTCCCGAATTCAGCGACCATGATGGCACAATAGAAGGACTCAAGAAACACAACTAAAATGGTTTAAAAAAAAAAAAATTGGATGGGGACAACAAACCCCTCTCCTGGTGAGAGGGTGTTGTGTAAGGGGCAAAGAGTCATTAATTGCTGAATATTAAGGGACTATATTTCATTAACTACAAGTACAAAAATCAAGTTTACCTTACCCTTTTTTTTAATTACTATTGTATCCATGAAATTTATGAGATTATTTTCAGCCTGTTAACACTTTATTTTGTTACTTTTTTCTTCATAGTAAGATTTGTCAAAATGCCAAACAATGGCTGTTTCAGTTCTAATACTTGAATACTTGAAGCGCAGGCACATATTAGGATTTTTGGGGCAAATTTTTTCCCCTCCAACATAGTATGGACTGTGCATGTGTTTTTAAACAAGGGAAGCTGAACAAATTGAGCCCTGGACAGTGAACTTTTTTTTTGTGTGTGTGAGAAATCTGTATTTGGTAATCATTTATTTGTAACTTTTATCCATTTCCTCTCTTTATGGTAGCTGCCTTTTGAAAGTGCAGAATGCATGGGCTCATGTTCATTTAAGCAGTACTGAGGATTAATTATGTTTTTAAAAAAACAAAAAAAACAAAAAAGGGAAGCCCTGAGGGTACCAGTGACAACTGTTTGACTACTTGAAGAGTTCAGCTTCACTAGCCACATTTGAGGTTAACTTGGGTCTCCGCACGTTGGTGGTTGTAACTGCTGTGAGCCTGTGTGTGTGTGTGTGTGTGTGTGTGCACATGCGCACATAAATACAATATTTGATTTAGCTCAGGGTTCAGAGACAAAATTGAAAAAATTGTATGATGTCATAATTTTTGGCGCTTGATAGATCATTTGCATGAACATTTGACAAGTTGTTTTTTTTTTGTTTGTTTTTTTTAAATCACACCTGGACCAAAAATGCATTTGATAATTTCATGTCACCCTCTAGGTTTGTACTGTGCTTTTGAGCTAGTTGTGTAATGTTGAAAAGAGTGGAAGAACATCACTGCATGTGAACACTGAAAGCGCATCCAGTTAAGTAGGTCATTTGGCTATTTTAAAGGCAAGGGCGTATTTCTGCATTACACATTTAAAAAACTCAATCGTGCTTACCCTTTTAAGAGAATATTATTGTCCATTATCGTTCCCTAATAAGTTCCAGGATGCAGTTTGCTCCTTAGTCATCTGTAACATTGTGCTTCATTCTAAACTAGGTCCAAGCACCTTTGCATTCAATCACACTTGAGGGACCAGACTGCAGATGAAATGCCCACCTGTGGTTATATTTTTACCTCTTTGTCAAAGTTTTTTGTTAAAGGTGGCCACTCTGGGGTGAGACGATGCTTTCAGTTTGAATTACAAGGGACTAAATGTCTTCAATAAGGCAAATGGTGAACATGGACACTGGTTTTGGTTTCATTGAAATTATATTAGGGCACATGGTTAAAATGGAAATAGTTTAATATTTAGCAGTCCCTCCATACATATTACCAGCTATCCAAAGTTAGGTGCTTTGGCCAGATTTTAATTTGGGGAACATAATCAAAATTAGGGAGGTGTAGGGGATTTATCTTTTTTAAAACTCACATTCCCATCTCATTTGTGATTTTTGCGTACTTTATATGTATCCCATTATGACTTTCAGTAAGCAATATTTCACATCTCTTAAGCCTTCTCAAGATGCTTTTGAAGAGTTCTTATATGTATTTTGAATGTTCCAAATGCAGGACATTTTGTGAATTTTTCATATACGTATATGAATGTTTTTTTTTTCTTTTTTTCTTTTCACTGCCATGACAAAGATCTGTGATCTTCTCTCCTCTGCAGATTTTATTGATGACAAATGAGCCACTTTTTTTGTCTTTTGTATAATAAGGCAGTTGTTTTGTGCTGTATTCCTTCTACATTATGTAAGATTTATTGCTATATTACTACTATTAGCGCTGAGTTGACTCCTTTAGAAACAAAATGCAGATTTCATATGGAAACCGATAGCCTTGAATCTGTAGAATTTTTATGCGAAAAAACGAGAATGTATAGACAATCTTGTCACAATCAGAAGCTTCTCAGTACTGATCTCCAGTGGACATTTTCCTAAGAAATTAAGGTTTTCAAAGTTTTTTTTCTTTCTTTCTTTTTTTTTTCCTCATTTTGCTAATGTTTGAAGTGTGCAGGTTGAACTAAGCAAAGTGTGAGTGTGTAAATGTGTCAGGCCTTGAGGTGAGGTACCACCACATGACGGGCCACATTGTGCAAACACTCCAGACTGCACACACAATACATTTAATGTCATGACAATCTTTTCGTATTGTCGTCATACTGTTTTCTCTTTTAAAATTGTATTGATTTGTGCTTGCACTTTAGTAGCTTTTTTTTTTTTATTTCACATTGCTCTAAAACATGTTACATTTGTAGACAACAGTATTGTAGCTCATTTCAATGATTTGTTTTTTTATATATATATATATATTTGGGAGCACAGAGGAACATAGGGATCACAAATGAAAGCTATCCCCCCCCCCTTTTTTTCCCCTGTTGGTTTGTTGGTTCAAAAACTTTTTAGACCTACTTTTCTGCTTTGTCTCAGGATTGTGGAAATTTTGTAGCCTGAAACTGAATTTATAAACTTCTAGGACTTGGCATCAGTGTAAAGATTTGAATGACTTAAACCTGTTTGCACCGTGAAATGGTTAAGTATTAAATGTACTACTTAGTGATGTGATTTTTTTTTTCTAACATGTAGTTAACAGTTCACTCTGTATGTTTGAAACCATACTGTTTTTGTATATAGATGGGGGATCTGATTTTGAATTACTGTTGAAACAGGAAATCAATATTTCAACACCTGACAGAGAATGAGATTTATTGAGCCACAGTTGACCCCCCCCCTTAAGTTTTATTTTGAACAGAGAGCTACACTGGAAGGTCAAAGGATGAAAATATACTCCAAGTTAAATACGTACTTTTATATAGTCAGTATTTTTATTCAGAACAATTCTGCATTATATGAAAATACTGGCTCAATTTCATTCATTATCTTTTTTCCTCCTCCCACATCTTTTCATTGCAGTCTTTTTTCCTCCCCCCCCCCCCAAAAAAAACTTGGTATCAGTCTGAGAAAATGTAAACCTATGAGAGAACATGTATGCTATTGCTGCCTGACTATACAGTTTATCCAACAGTGAGCCTAAGACGAAAGACTTGTGTACTCTGACAGAGCGATATTATCTTTCTGATGGCTTACTGTATACGGACCAAGAAACTGAACTTCTTTTTCCTGTAGCTTTACTTCCAACTTTTTTCTGAACAAGTTTTTTTTTGTTTGTTTGTTTTTGTTTGTTTTTTTGTTAATGCATTTTGATGATTGAGTCATTACTGCAAGCCTTTTGAATTTGTTCAGGACTGCTATGATATAACTTGTTAATGTGACTGCGATGGAATTAAAGACGCATCAACACTCAACTGTTCCAGTTTCAGTGTTATTGGTGAGCTGTGTTTATAAATTAGAATGTATATGTATAACATTTTCTACATCAGTGTAAGAAAATAAACTATTTGTGATTATGTATTTAGCTTTGCAATTTTTTATTGTTAAATTGATGCTATAATCACTTAAAACTGCAATCTTTTTTTTTCTGAATTAGATTAGTAGTTAAGGCTTATACTCCCATCTATTTTCTTAATGCACATGTCTATATTAAAGACAGTTTCCTAACTTGTATAAATGTCTCCCTCTTGAGGTAACAGCATGCAATTCTTTTCAGAGCAAGTCAATATGTTGAGCAACGTGAGCTTTACGGCAAATGAGATGCATGCTCCGAGGTAGGAGAAATCCATAATGGTACATTTTAAATGAAATGACAGTTTGACTCGGGGCAAGGTAGGGTCACATTTATGAAATCTGTTGGAGGATTTGCACAGGTGTGGTTTTGATTTCACTCGTTTCATTTCCTTGCAGGTCTGTCTTTTCAGACATGCTCTGGTCTGTTCACCTGGTTCCAGCACTTTGAGCCACACCAAATAGTCTTGACAATGCAATTGAATGGTTTGTCCTTAAATTTTTGTACAGACATTCAATGTTCATAGAGGATGGATCCTAATGATATGGCCATCCCTTTTCCTCAACTTCCATGAGTGTTTTTAGCCTATTTTAGGTAAACTGTTTTGATGAAACAATTTCTCATGCACTGTTGACAGTGTATGAGTACCCTTAAGGCCCCTCTACTGTGACCCCTTGCCGTAATGTACCCAATTCCTTGTTTCACTAACAGAAGAAACTTTGCTACTGTGTAAAATATCGAACATTGTTGCCATGCTTGCATGAGCATTTAGCTAAAACAAAACACTGCTGTGTATGTCCTCACTGAACTGTTACAATGGCTGTAGACTGTTCAGTCAGTTGGAACCAAATCCTCTTTAACTGCATGTAAAGATTTATTAATATTGCATTATGGTTATCGGGGCCTTGGTATCTAACTGAAAAATGCTTATTTTCTCAATTAGATGAGTAATCAAGCTTTAACATCACTTACTACTGAATTAGACTGTCAAGAGTCCCTACTGTGTTGCTCAGGAGGTTGAATGGGCTCGTGTGTGTGGGGGGGGGGAGGGTCTAATTGTTTGAAATCAGTGCTTATGGTCATGACTCAGTAGGTAAAGTATTTGTCCTCATTCTTCTTCCTGTTTGTCTTTGAGTAAGCAGACAGCACTCAGAAGGTGCAAGAAAAGCAAAGGAAACAGCTCATTTGAATGGAAAAGAAAATTTCAGGTTGCAGTAGTTAACAGCTAGTAGTACTCTATGCTTCTCCAACATTTATTTATTTATTTATTTTTGCCATCTTTCGCCCTCACTCCTGCCCATCTTCTACTCCCGCTTCCTCCCCTCCTCCTCCTGGCCCTCCTCCCCTCTGGGTCTCAGCTGTTGCATTTATGAAAACAAGACACTCGATTATGTTCAACTCATCGTTGTGCAACCTCTGTCGGAAACCTCATAATTCCAGCATGGCTTACATCGACCCAACAATTTCTGATATGAGACTTGATAGATGATTGCACTTTAAAGGTGTGTGCCTTGTGTATGGTGGCAGTAGAGTTGGGGTTGGTAGGCAATTGATCACTATGATTGGCTTGCAAACAGCAAGTTGCCATTCTGGACATGAGTCATAAGTCTGTCTGAGGGGAGCAGGCTGATTGTGTTATTTGATGCCCTGGTCTTACTTGGGTTGAATTTGAAATGGGAGAGGTTGCTGATTCTGTTTAGGTGGTTGAACATTACAGGTAATGACATTTTTGCTTGGACATGGTGTGTCGGTTGGTCACTGAGCTCTTTTTTTTTCTTTCTTTCTTTCTTTTTTTTTTGAGGTGGAGAAAACTAAGGATCAACTGGGAGAGACTTTGACATTAACTGAGTTTACACACAAGACATTAAAGTATCAAGGCCCCTTGAAAACCTTGCTTTTCACTCTGCTTAATACTACTGGGATGGACAAGAAAATCAAGCCCCAAGTGCTTAGGTCAGTGTCCCATTAACTAGTCAGGAACTTTGTAGACTGTTTGAATCACAAGTGATGCATACACACACACACACACACCTTTTTTTTTTTTTTTTTTACTGCTGCTCTTAACATTTCATTATTTTTGAGCATTTTTGTTAGTACTAGCTCTTCCATGAGACTGCTACTGTTCCAGTCTACCTTGACTTACAGATGAAGCCAAGTTAGAGATTGTATCTGAGTCACTGCAGTTTGTTGCATAATGATATTGTGTGTCCACCTGGGGGCTGCATATATCAGTGACAATTGTCCAAACTGGTTCAGCCAAGTAAATTAAAAAAAAATATTTGGGCTATTTATTTTTGTTTATTCATTTTTCTCGTTTTAGGGACATCAGTAAATTAATAAGGCTTAGTAAATAAACAATAAATAAAGTTCACTATGAATTTCATTGCATTTGTTTTAAGAACTACACAAAAACTTCAAGGGCTGTTTATAATTGTATGATGGTATGTCAGGCCTGAAGCCAGTACCTTTCAACTGAACTGAACAGTCTGGTGTTGCCAGGTTAAAGGGGCTTCATCTTACTACATCTTACTGCTTTGGTTATTGAGATTGCAATGCATTGGTGACAACTGTGCTGCTGTTAAGGGTGAGTTGCCTGAGCATAAATCCAAGAAAGTCTTTAATCAAAGCAGGCACTGCCATTATACCATCCACAGTGCAGTTGTAGAATAGATGCCAAATTAGCAAATTTCTTTACCATAATAAAATATTTTTTATTTTAATTTAACAGTGTATATATATATATATATATATATATGTGTGTATATATATATATATATATATATATATAATATATAATTTTAGCAAATCTTTATCCTTCTGCCACTGCTGTCTTATCCTTGGAGCCAGGAAAGATTATGTGCTTAAATTCTACAGTAGTAACATATCTGAATCAAGAGGATGACCACAATGCTGAAGGCGTGTGTGCCTGGAAATAAGTGTTGCAATATTCTATTTGTTTTTACCCATCACACTTACATGGATATATGATGGGTGAGAGAGAAGGAGGAACACATGAAGCTTGGATGAGGAGGGAGGGAGGATAGTGACGGTGACGTTGGGGGGTTGATTGTTTCTCATATTTCAAGAGTGGTCCCGCAGACAGATCTCCATACGAACCCACAGGGTACTCGGGGCTCTGTGTATCTGTCAGTGGAGCCAAGGAGGGTGGGAGGGCTTTCTATAGCCTATAGATTGCCAGTTCCTTATTTATTTATTTATTTTTTGTCTTAATTATCATCCAATATCTTACTGGTAATCTCTGGCAGCCTTTGTTTTTGTCCCCCCCTACCCCCTTTCTGTTTGTGCTCAACATCTCTTGCTCTGAATCGAACTCTCCAAGGAAGGTCTACGTAAATATGGTCAGCATCAGTTTACAACACACTGAAGAACATCAGCACTGGAATTAAATCCACATTGACATCTGGGGTGCCTTCAGCTATTCTTTTTTTAAAGGTAAGTATTTCATTTTCATCACTTCTGTTGCACCCTGTGTTAGTAAAAATGTTGCCGTTTGACGTTTTTCACAATTCAGTTACAGTGATTTGAACGACCTGACATGATCCTTTTGAAAAGACTTCAGACAAAACAGCAGGAAACAAATGTAAACGGCAACTTTGGGCCTAATAGTGTGTACTTTTTCTCATAAAAATATTTAATAATTTTAAACTGCAATCACAATTAAATCTGGAGAACATAATGCTGGTAGATGGAGTGCATGGAGATGCTGGGCCATTCTGCAAGTAAAATGCACGCGTGAAATAAAACGAGCACACAGTGATGAACTCGGAGAGATGCTCCCCCATCGTTTCTTGTTAACCTCAGCCTGTATCAAATCACTCTTAGATGCTTTCCTCTTTCTCTTGCTCGTACTGCATTTTATTTACTAACTGAAGCATGTCAAAGTGGTGCTTAAAATGTTTCATTAAAAAAAAAACATATATATATATATATATATATATATATATATGTATATATATATATATATGTATATATATATGTATGTAATGTTGAATTTGTGTTACAACTTTGTTTTTTTGTTGTTCTTGCTTATTTTTCATCCCAGTTTTGCGCTGAGTTCCCCTTCGAGGATTTTTATACTTGCAGCAAAAACCCGATTATTTGTAAACTGAATGAAAAAAGAAAGGAAAAAAAACAATTTTTTTGTCTCATTTTATGCTCAAGACTCATCAGCTTCACCTTCTGGGATTTCACATCCAAACATTTTGCTCCGTGATGTCCTCAGTTGTAGCCCCAGAAAAACCCACCTCCAACAGGATGGGTCCAAAAGAGGTTTGTACACATCAACGACACTGTCGTACAGTTCAATTGGATCAAGAAAACCTTTTTAAATTACTGAATAGTGTCAAGGTCTTAATTTATGAAATAATTATCTTAATTATTGCTCTCTAATCTGTGTGAATTGGTTTATGCTAATATGTGTGACTATTACTTATGCAGACTTTAAACGTGTTATATATTTTTTGTATTACTCTATATACCCTATAAACTATACAGTGCAAGACATAATAAAAAGCTTTAACACGTAGTGCATTGAGTGAATGCCTGAGAAGTGAGAGAATAATAACATGAAAATGATTTATTTGTAGTTAAATTACACATTCATGCTTGTGCATGCATAGATCAATATTATACAAAGATGATGAATTTTAAGCATGACAGAAATAGTAAAAAAGTACAAATAATAGAATATTACAGTGCATTTTCTAATAAACCACCAGGAATTATGTGTTTTAAGGTGTTTGCTCTGTTAGGTGTTTGAAATGTTACATTCTGCATTGTGTGTGATTGATTCTAAACTTGATAACCCTTCAGGTAGAGCTGATACTTGTAAAGGAACAGAATGGGGTTCAGTTCACCTCAACCACCTTAGTGACTCCAACTCCCACTCAGACTAACCCCAGTGGGGACGAAGAGAGGGAGACATGGGGAAAGAAAATTGACTTCCTCCTATCCGTGATCGGATTTGCCGTGGATTTGGCGAATGTCTGGAGATTCCCTTATCTCTGCTACAAAAATGGAGGAGGTGAGACCGATAAAAAGACTGAAGCGATGAAGCTGTGTTTTTGCCCCAGTCCCGGGCATCAGCCTGCCACATTGGGAGGGGTAGGGCATAAACATGGTGACTGTGTTGAAAGGAAAGGCAAATCAGAAAAAATAAAGAAACAGGGAGAGAAGAAGGGCAAGGAAAGGAAGAATTACTTACAGGCTAGTGTACTTTATGCATTTGTTCTTGCATGCACTACACGCATATGAGTTAAAAAAAAAGTATTTACACATGCATACAGGTGTGCACGTTTGTGTGTGTGTATTTTTCAGATCTGTGTGTATGATGGTCGCTGTTTGTGTCTTATTTCAACCCTTTACAAAGATCAAAATAGGGGAAAAACCACCACAGCTGTTCTGAATAGATTAGCTCTAACAATCAGTGTCACTAATTATGGCTGTTTAACATAGCGCTCTCATTATGTTTAAGAGCTCTAAATGATACTGTGGCTCTAAATGAACTGCTACTGCAGCTATGGTCAAGGCTAACACACAGCTTTTCATGTCCCTAAGTCTAATTTGTATGTAAGGAAATATGGCAAAGTTTTGTTAAAAGCATAAACTTTATTTTCATAGGAAAACAGCAGTTTGTATATGAGCTCCCTCTTTTGAAAACTGATTTTTTTTTTTTAATGATTGTAGTCCACTATTAAAGTAAAGCTGTTAATCCAGAAAGAAAGAAAAAGTCAGAGAATATTTATTTATTTTCAATTTTTTTATGTGTGTGTGTGCTCATTTGTGTGCAGGTGCATTTCTGGTACCATACCTGTTTTTCATGGTGATAGCAGGCATGCCTCTCTTCTACATGGAGCTGGCTCTGGGACAGTACAACAGAGAGGGGGCAGCGGGAGTCTGGAAGATATGTCCCATATTTAAAGGTAGGAAAGGAAATGTCTTAAGGGTAAAAATCAAGCGTTACAGATGCCTGCTCACACATGCAAACACTCAAGGAAATATACACGCTCTTAGGAATTCTTGCACATGTATAATAAATCTGTCACTGGAAGAGCTGTGTTTTCCTGTATGTCTGTCTGCCTACATGGCTGTCTGTCTGATAACATTCTCCCTTTAATCTCTACGTGTCTTTCTGTCTGCTTGTCTGCCCACATGCCTGCCCGTCCACATGCCAGTCTCTTTTGTCTGCTTGTCTCTGAGTTGAGCAGCGACAGGCATTGTTTATCCTCCCCAGAACATCAGGTTCTGCTGGCACTCACATGGAAAGCAAATGAAAATTGGGCTTTTAGACTTTTATTCTGATTGTCCGAATCCTTTTGTGTCACATAGTGGCAGGTAACACTGGCTGATGCTCGTTCTGGGTACTTTTCAACACACCGTTAAGCAAAGCGCAGTTCAGGAGAATGCCATCCAAACATAGACTAATGGAGAAACAAACATTAAGTCTGATTCACGTTTCTAAGCAAAGTCACGGGTTGAAAATATAATGATACACTTTACTTGCTTCTATTTTTCACGCTTTTTAAACAAGCTTTAATTTGTGTGCATTCATCCATCTCTTTCTCTGAATTCACTTTATTTAGAAGTTACCTCCAATAACAGCAAACCATCTGTTGCTCCACAGTAAGAAGCCGGGAGGCTGTCTTGTGTGGCATCATGCCCTTGTTGGTCTGAAGGTGGTCCACAGTGTGTACGTGTCGCTTCATCTTTTCTCTGTGTGTTTCTCAGAGCATGTGCCGTCTGTCAGGGACCACACTGAGTACATTGACGTTCTAATCACACGCTTCACTCTCTTTCTGTCTCTCAGCGGGGGGATAACAGTAATTATTCAAATACACGTACACATGCCCGTATTGACAGTAATTATTCTGATCAAAAAGCTGGTTTCCTCCCAGGATCAATCCATTTGAAGAAAAAGGGACTGGGAAGGGCCTCGTGAAGGGGAGATTGAGAGATAGCACGGCCGCATGTGGCGCTAATAAGAGCCATCTTTCCCTGGACAAATATCACATCCACATTACAAAGAAATCAATAAGGCACAGATGCAGTTATGCTTCCTAGCAAAGGTTAACAATTAAATTCAGCCTTAGAAGAGTGGACATTGTTTCAGATTTACAGAAAGGGTAGATGAATTGATAATTAAGGCATAAAGTGGCAGTGTTTGAAGGTTGTATCTTTTTCCTTGAGACTGCGGGCGTGTATCACTGGCTACTGTATGCTCACAGTGAGCCAAAGATTGTGCTTTATGAAGTGCGCTTTGGTGGTGAAATCTGCAATGCCAGAGCCTGAGCCTTAGTGGCATATGTTACGTCTGGTTCTTAGAGATGAAATTACTAAATAACTAAAAAGACTAAGACAAATAAGCTTGTTGTTAAAAAACAAACAAAAAAAGCAGGATTAGAAGCACCACTGTTAAGGGGAGGAATGATAAAGGGTGTGACTTTCTGGTCACAAGAGAGACCATAAACTAATCAACAATTTTTTCTTAAAATGAAATATAAAATACCAACATGTTATACTGTCTTGATAGTAAGACAATTCACTTTTCCTTTCTCTGTATGGATAGTGTTAATTTCAACAATTTTCTGCTGCAATATTGTGTCTTTAAAGTTCATAATTTATGTTTCCCCCAACAGGTGTAGGCTTTACAGTGATCCTCATTTCCCTCTATGTCGGTTTCTACTACAATGTCATCATCTCGTGGGCAATGTTCTACCTCTTCTCCTCGTTCACTGGCGAGCTACCTTGGGTACACTGCAACAACACATGGAACAGTCCGAACTGCTCTGACTGGGCTGAAAACAGCTCAGTCAGTGACACCTACAAAGCCACCCCTGCTCAGGAGTATTTTGAGTAAGTTGGTCTGGTCTTCGGCTCTAACACGCTATTAGTAAGGAGTAAAAACGTTACTTAGATTGCACTGCAGGAGGAGCACAAGAAACACGTTTGGTGCAGTTCAGTTTGGCTGAATTTAGCTGAATGTTACCTTCGTTTATGAAGCTAACCAGGTGTCTCTTATTCCAACAAGTGAGGGGTTGTTCTGTTGTGACAGATGCAGTATTTCATCCATGTTCCTTGAAATGGCAGTGGGCTATTTACGCACAACCACCTGCAGACAATTTGACCATATCAGCTGAACACTGGCTGATCTTATTTAGTCTCATCTGTTAGGCTCCCTCTAAAATTATGGCTCAAGGCATCAACAATATCCAACGATTCTAGCCTTTAAGGTGCTTGGGAACTTTATAGAATAAAGTAGTCTTTGAAAGTTGTTACCTTTTTGGCAGTTGTCCCATCTTCGCAGCCTTCTCATGATAATATAATTTATTATAATGCAATATTTTCAGTGTTTGCAACAGATGTAGCAACACTTGGTGCAGCATCTGGTCAGACTGCCCGCGGTCTTCAAAGCTCCCCTCAGATGAACCTCAAGTATCATCTTTCAGAAACAGGCACTGGATGTAAAGCCAATTTTATGAGAGATATCAGGATCCAGGTGCATACCTCAGATGCTGCTATGAATAATATTGTTGTTGTACAGCATGTCTTCTGCATGGTCACTATCATTTGATAGAATTTTAGTCATATTAATATTGATGGCAGCAATTATTATTACATCTAGAATCAGTAATGGTAACCAAAGCATATTTGAGAGCAATTCTAGTACATGATGTGCCTGAGCACACCATGGTGGTGAGAGAAATGGTTCCCTGACCACACATGATCAAAAAATAAATAAATAAATAAATAACCCTACATGTCCTGCTCAGTACGTGTTGTACCATATATACATCAGATATGTGTGTTTTAGTAATGTTATTTCTTATCCTGTTGTTCATGTGCAACACACACTGTCACTTCAGGCCTCTGCTAAGTGAAGTGTTTTCTAAACAAGAATGTGCTCAGTACGAGGTCTTTGATGTACACTAAATGGTGATTTAGGAGTCACCGTGCTTCATGCTTTAATGTTCTCGTTTCTCAGAAGGGCAGTGCTCCATATTCAGGACAGCAATGGCATTGATGACCTGGGTCGTCCACGTTGGCAGCTGACTTCCTGTCTAGCTGTAGTGATTGTTCTGCTCTACTTCAGTCTCTGGAAGGGGGTCAAGACTTCTGGCAAGGTAACATATAAGATAACAGACTTTAATTAATGTTAAAATATATTTAAAAAAAACAAACAAACATTTGAGTGAGTTATCACGCAGTCACTTTAACTGTATCAGTAAAAATGCAGCACCATCCTTAAATGCGTGGTTATTCTGCACGCACATATCTTGTTCGTGTGCACCTTGTCTGTGTATGTACCCTGTGTGACTCTTTCAGGTTGTGTGGATCACAGCCACCATGCCCTATGTGGTCTTGACTGTGCTGCTGCTCCGTGGAGTCACTCTGCCTGGAGCCATTGATGGCATTAAGGCCTACCTCTCTGTGGACTTCCTAAGACTCTGTGACGCCAAGGTGAGTGCCAGCAGAAGAAAGAGGGGACACACGTGAAGTGAGAGTGGCAGTGTTCCACAAGAAGAAGATTTAGCATGAGGGAAAAACAGTGAATTTATGCACATTTTCACTTCTTTTCACTTTATCTAACTTTAAGACTTGCATGTAAAGAGTCTCTAGACAATACTTAAAATAAAATAAAATATTTTTGTTGAATATGTCACACAAATGTGCTAAGCAGGACTTAAAATGACAACGTTATCTTAGCCTGTGTATGCTGCATACTGGGCATCAACACTGAAATTGCAATTACTGACAAATCAGCATTTACAGTCCTAAAAGCCACAAAAATAAAAATGACGATTGCATGACCCATCAAAAAACCTTAATGAATTGTATTATTAACCTGAACTGTGATCTAATTAAATCCTCGAAAGTATTTTACAATTGAATTCTGCAGGCATGGTTAGATTTTCTGAGATAAATAACCAAAAAAAAAAAAAAAAAAACCTCAGAAAAAAGGGGAGAGAAATACAGACTGTAGCTAAAAGATGGAAGTAGCCTTTGACAAAAAGAAGTCTGATTGTATGGAAGTCTATGAGAAAGTGAACCTAATTCTTAATTGATTTTTGACTTCAGTAAATATTTTCCAGGTGATTTTATAGTCTAAATTGCTCGTTTCATGTATTATTTATATTATTATTCATTTATTTATCTTAATTATCCTTTGTGACTAAAAACATGGTAACAACTAAAATGGTGAGCTCAAGGCCTTAAGACAATGGGTAAAGTTACAGTAGTTATGTCCTTCTTTTATGTGCAGGTTATGATAGAAATACAGAAACTCAGAGAGAGAGAAAAAAATTAACTAATCAATCATTTTTCTTTGCTTAACAGAAAACAATCATAACATGCACATCAGACTCTACTATTGCAATCCTCTGTTACTCTGAATGTGTAATTACTCCAGTGCATTTACTGCAGACCAATTTGTAAAAGCAAGTAAACACAGCATTGTCTTAACTGTTAAGTTAGGGAAGCCTTTCCTCGAGGCAATCTAAATTTGAGAAAAGTGCTTGTGTAACTAATATTTTCCTTATCCATTAAACTTCCTATCACAATATAAATATCTAATTTAACTTAATACTGGATGTTTTTGAGCTCAGTAAATACACATGGAGGACTAAAGGATTCAGTTATGATAGCGAAAGCAAGAAGGAGAGAGACTGAGAGATGCACGGGAGCAATTGGAGAATTAGATTAGATAGATGCATGGAGCAGTAATTTGCAAAATTACCCCCCGTATTCACAAGCGTCTTTCATCTGCTGCCGTTGAATGAGTTTCCTGCAATTATCTCTAATAATGGCCTTTTTCCTCTCCTGTGCCTTTTGTTTGCCGCTTCACACAAGTGTGCTTGTTCTGTCTCTCCCCAGGTCTGGATTGAGGCAGCAACGCAGATCTGTTTCTCGCTGGGAGTGGGGTTTGGTGTGCTAATTGCCTTTTCCAGCTACAACAAATTCAGCAACAACTGTTACAGGTACAGATACACGGGGAGAGGCAGGTGGGAAATCACAGAGGTGCACGGAGGTGGGGAAGTTGATTCTGCAAGCATACATGTACCATAAGCAGGTGAATTACAATAACCTTTGAAGCTCCTTGAACCCCACCCCACCCCCATGTCTTTGACACCATACAGTGCAGCAGACAACTGTAACACCAATCAAAACTGTCGCGCTCTTTGAAAATCATCCGCATCCCACAGGCAGCTTTTATCTCCCCTTTTGCCCTTTTAAAAAATGATTCTGATAACTAACAGCTCGAGGATTCCTCCATGACCAAATATTTTGTAGAACACAGCATGACAAGTGTGAGCTCATTTGGCTCTTACCACTTGAAGCTTAAGAAGGTTATTACTTTTTGTTAATTTTCTATTCTGGTTGAAACAAATTAGACTGCACATAATGTAAGATATTGACACAGAAAGCAATCCATGAGATCAATCAGTTTTATAAACTTGCTTCCCACACTTGTTGAAGCCTGTACAGAAAATGTAAAAAGAAAAAGTACATCCCTGACACACTTTAACTGGTCTGCTCAGCTTGGTAGATTTTGACTGTTGTGGTTGATTGGGTTTTACATTCTTATTATGGATTATTGTTTTTCCACCTTCTTTTATTGACCCAGGGACGCCATCATTACCAGCTCCATCAACTCTTTAACAAGCTTCTTCTCTGGCTTTGTGGTTTTCTCCTTCCTTGGGTACATGTCTCAAAAGCACAACGTGGCTCTAGACAAAGTTGCGAGAGACGGTATGATATAACTGTGTTCTTTACATGTCAGAGGGGAAGGCTATACACTGTTGTTTTTGTCTAATCCACAACATGTAATATTTTTGTTATACCCCCTCTAGAACAGTTTTTGTGTGTTGTGCTGCTGTTCACTTTCATCCTTTTTCTTCTTGATTTTTGTGTTCTTTTAGGCGCTGGGCTAGTGTTTGTTATTTACCCGGAAGCCATTGCAACACTACCTGGGTCATCAATTTGGGCAGTTATCTTCTTCATCATGCTGTTGACTCTGGGCATTGACAGTGCAGTGAGTATGCACGCACACACTCACATTTACTTCTTGTAGGTCAGCCAAACAGCCTAGCTTTTCTGGGTCAAATTACTATTTTGTATTCCATTCAAATGTTCACTGGATACAAAAATCTGAATCTAAAATCTCAAATGAACTGTTTTAATTTCTCTTTCTCTCTCACTCACTCACTCACTCACTCTCACACACACACACACACACAGTCTTGGAGCAGTAATGATGCAAGCAAACGGGTCATCTGCAGTGACGTAGCTTCTCGGCACTGACACTCACCTTCCTTCTAACTGCTGTGTTCTCTGCTGCAGATGGGTGGCATGGAATCGGTGATCACCGGGCTAATTGATGAATTCAAATTCCTCCACAAGCACAGAGAGCTGTTCACCCTCTTTATTGTTGTTGCCACCTTTCTCATATCCCTCTTCTGTGTAACAAATGTAAGTCTCCTAGGGGGTGAGTCTGTTCTAATGACATCCTCATCATGTTAGAGTGCTAGTTGTGCTAATGTATCATTAAACTGTGGTTCCAGTGAGACATGATTTCTGTAAAACTGTCCTCCTACCTAAAAATGCAACCAACCGAATGATGAGAATTTATTTGCTTCTTCTCCGTGTGATCTTTCTGTGTAACATGTTAAAACAAGATAACAATATAAAACTTAGAGCCATTATTTTCTTTCTCTCTCTGTCCTCCTCCTCTCCAGGGAGGGATGTATGTGTTTACTCTCCTGGACCACTTTGCAGCAGGAACATCGATTCTGTTTGGAGTGCTTATTGAAGCCATCGGCATAGCGTGGTTCTATGGTAAGAAAGATGGACAGAAGAAAAGAGGAGGGAAAATGATTTTTTTTTCCCATGGCCAACAAAGCTGATGCTTTATTAGGGGTTTGATGAGAAATCTGTTGGCATAGGTGCTCTGTGCCTCAATGCAACATATTTCTATTAGATGTGAGAATATTGCAGCTAGACGATCCATTCCTACTAATAGTTTTGGCCACTTCCCTCAGTCATGAACCAGGCCGCACGGCTGTGACAGAAAAGGGAGATGTACACACAAATCTTTACCCAAGGCATGATGATATACTGCACCTGTGGTGCTTGCAAGATGGAGAAACGAGCCGAATTGAACCTTTACCAGTGTTAACCTCTGTGCTCACTCAGCAGTTTTGCTAAAATACATGAAGAAAATTGAATCTTGGGAACAGGCAGGAGTCACTTATCTAATACACTATAGATTGTGTGTGAAGGTAGCCAAGTCAAATTCTATCTACATGAGCCAGATTCTTATGATGCTCCCAAATTTTTTAACTTTAACATAGTTTTGCTATTAACAACTTAAATTATTGTGAATGACATCAGAGTGAGAAGAAATTAAGAAATTAAGTTTCTAGGGTAAGAAGCACTCTATAGGCACAATGTGGAAGGGCACTTCTAGTTTTATAGGTGCTTGTGATGTCCTCTTTAGACCTTATGTCCTCTGTAGTGGTCACAGTCAAAAAAGGTCAAATTGAAAGATACTTTTTTTCCTTGATTCTCAGGAGGATATGGACTGCCTATGAAGACATGTATTAGACCCTGGTGTGCTCTTTAGTGATCTCTTGTGGTTCTGTAGATAATTGCAGTAATGAAAACCATCTGGGTTTTCCCCTTTGAAGGAAGGGGCCAGCTGCTTTGTGTTTAATTTTTTTTGCAAGCATCTTCACCTGCAGCAATAACAGCTTAAGAGAAAAACAAACAAACATAATAATAATTTAAAAAAAAAAACACTGATTGGAAATACCCGACCCCTGTGCTGAAACACCAGCAGACAAAAACAATCTAAAGGTCAGGGACTGAGTTTCTTGTCTAATGTCCACTAAGTATAACTGTGAAGAGGTGTATAGAGGATTAAATACTAACCAGGCCCCAGGCAATGGGGTCAGCATATTGCCCTTTTTTGGTGGGTCCTGACCTTGGCAAGTCACATAAATCAAGCCTAAGGCTTCAGTGGGCCTTTTCTGGCTCACTTTTTTCCCCAAAAAACTCATAACTGTTGACAGGAATGGTCGACCCCTGGCCAACTTGGTCTTTTGATCTGCACTATACTGCATATGTGCATTTAGCTGTGCTGAATACCCGGCCGTCAGTCTGGATCTATTCCTCTGCGGTGAAAGATGCACTCAGGACCGGAAGGCTCAAAGGCAAAATACAGCCTGAGAATGAGAGAAAACGAAGGTAAAAACAAAAATTAATTAAAAAGAAATTGGTGCAGCAGCTCATTATAGTTAGTTCTGCAGAATGCTATATTTTCACTGTTTTTTACTGATACCTCTGGTATCCTAAGTTTTTGCATTGGAGTGAGTGTTTAATTTAAATGTATGTCTAAATACATTCCCTGCTTTGATAACGTCAATCCCAGCATTTCTCTTGGAATTGTTACAGCACTGTAACTGTGTTTTTAACTATGTCCTGGTAGTAATAGTGAGCATTTCTGTGTGTTTTAGGCGTGGACCGTTTCAGTGATGACATTGAGGAGATGATTGGCCAGCGTCCAGGCATGTACTGGAGACTGTGCTGGAAGTTTGTCAGTCCCTGCTTCCTCCTGGTAGGTTATCAGTTTGTTTGTTTTTTTTAATCATATGGAGATGTTAAACACATCAGGCTTTTAAAAAAAGAGAATGTGGGCTTCAATACCAGAAACAAAATTCAAAAGGAGCAAAAGCATATTTAATTTCACATTAAAAGAAAAAAAATGTATCTGTTGAATGAATAAGTTATTCAACCCTTGTACATCTATCCTATCATTAGCTCATTGTCTAGCTTTTCACACTGACTATAGATACTTCACTTTTTTCCCCACAGTTTCCCTCTAGCCTGTCATAAGATTTCTGATCAACTGGTTACACACAGTAGTACACTCACAGAGCTATAGCAAAATACTTTTAGACCTCCATCCAAATATGTACACAAAGAGAACCAGTCATCATCCACACAAGACAGGATCAAAATGTTTCAATGGACAATATTATTCTCTAATCTCTTGTCACTCATCAGAATGAGTGATTACGTATTCACTTCTCACTGTGCTTGCCATTTTAATATAAGCCATAAAGAGTTGCCTTGGAATAATCTCACCTCCTGTGCACTCATAACATTCCTTCCCATAGTTCATGGTTGTGGTGAGCTTTGCCACATTCAACCCTCCAAACTATGGCTCCTACATGTTTCCTGCATGGGCTAACATGTTGGGCTGGTGTCTGGCCATGTCCTCAATGACCATGGTGCCTCTCTATGCCATCTACAAACTGTGCACACTGCCTGGAAAGTTTTGCGACGTAAGTCCAAGCTGTGTCTTGTTTTCCAAAATCATTTAAGATGAGTCTTATAAATATTAATCTTCCATCGTTAGCTGCCTTGTCATGATGGAGCCTTTCATTAACAATTAAGCACTATGTTCAGCAAGAGGAGAAGACTTAATTACCGTTTTCCCTTGAACAGAGACTGGCTTATGCCATCACCCCAGAGACAGAACATCATCTGGTAGACAACGGGGAGGTTCGGCAGTTCACTGTAAGAGTTGATGTGATCATGCTTCATCATAATTACACACATATACATCATCATCCCATGTTTGCCGGTTTTAGAAAGCTATGCAGTTTGTGTGTGTGTTTTTTTCTATTACTGTTTATTTTAAACTGCTGTGATTTATTTCATTGGAGTATTCCACTTTTTCTTCACAGTTGCATCACTGGCTGGTGGTCTGAGGGCCACATGGAAAGTGGGAGGGAGAGAGAGCGAGAGAATGACTGTATGGACACTGGGTGAATGAATGCATGCACAGCAAACATCTGAAGGACAAAGAAGAGGAGAGCACTTTATTTAAAAACAATGATAATGATGGTGGGAAGTTTAAAAGTGCCAAGAAAAACACACACACACACATACACACACACACACACACACACACACACACACACACACACACACACACACAGAAATTGTAGTATCCTTTCATTTTGTGTGAAGCTGTGTATTGACTCTCTCCACCGTTTAATTACTTCTGTGAATGGGATTCAGTTAAACAGTTCATGTGGTGTTCAGCCTGCTACTTCCATAAATGCAAACGTCTCCGAATTCCGACCATGCTAGTTTTAGCTTGCTTAAATATCAGTGTGAGAAATGTTCTCGGGTTTTCTTGCATTAGTCGTTCCTAACAGTGAAAGCTACAAGAAAATGATTGCAGTATGTCTTTAATGTACATGGAAAAAATGTCAGCGGGAGCTGTTGAAGATGTCGAGGTGCTACACACAATATCGCTTTTTTTATTTCTGTTGGTTTATTTCATTTTTGATTAGCTGATAAAGTTAAAACGGTATGTGGCCTTTATTTTCAATATTTTTATGTTTTTAGTGTTATTATTGTTCTGGATCAAAAATCTTCAAGTATTCGGTGGTCAGAGATGAATGAAAGGTTCAGTGCTCAAAGTTTTGCTGAATCCCAGTCCATATTATGTTGATGTCGCTATATACCTGTTTGCTGTTTCTATTCAAAGACTGTTATGATGTTAAGACACTGTCAGAATTTCCTGCGGGATACACCTACTTTTGATTACAACAAAATAGTTCCACAGGTCTTTCCTTTAGCTGCAAGCCCAGCATTTTATTAAACTAAAATGAAGTCAGGGTAAATATGAGCTTTAGTTCCAAACCGTCATTTATAACAGCTGCCCTGGAATCATACTGGCTCAAAACCCATTCTGAAGTTTCAAATAACTGTCACTGATAGAAAAATGGCATTAGCTATGCTGCTGATTTAATCAACCAAAGCACACAGCGAGTTCAAAAATTCAGACATCACTTCACCAAATGAGAGTATTTTGCTGAGGGATGTTCTTTCTTTTAAACAGTACACCTAGTATCTAAAAACACGTACTCTTCACGCATTGTAACAAATTGTGCCCCCTCCACTCAGCCCTTCCGCAAAGTTTCAGGTTGGGATTTGGAGACTGACTGTCACATTTCCCCCAGAAAGCATAAAGCTTTAATTTCACAGTTTACACGGTCTTATTCAGTATCTCAAGACTGTTTAAAAGCTGCTTTTTTGTTTTTTTGGTAACTGCAAATAAATAGTGTGTAATGTAATAAATTAATATATCTGTGTAAGTAAATGTAATGTAGAGAGCCTTGTATTGTACTGTATGATATTAAACAACTAACTGCAAACACACACACATAAACACACATATATCCATTTAAGATTTACATACATTTTTTCCCCCTTGCAAATTCTTTTTGTTTAATTGGAAAACAAGCAATCCTTCCCAAATGGGTCAATAACAACTTATTATTGTTCCGTATGCTACATGTAACACTAAAGGATTATGTCCCAAATTGTATGCCTGTGCTGCTGTACTGTGCCTTGTGGTGTTTATAACTGTATGATTTTGTTTTGTACTGTCAAATAAAGTATAATTAATACAACTAAAATAAATCTCATTGTTTCATCTTCTAAAAAATAATAAGAATTTCTATTCCTTTTTTTTCTGGCACTGCGATGGATTTATATAAATTAGTACCAGTATGTATAAACGTATATGTTATTTTTAATAACAGCTGATCAGTGAAGGTATTACTGTAAAATTAAATGAAATAACGCAATACTTTTAGTCTGGTATGATCATTACGAGCCCAAATGTCAACGTTCCTCTCCAACAATTTTGTGTACAAAATAAAGAAAGTTCATTGAGCTCTCAAAATGTTGTGTTCAGTACTCTAGAAGAGACATTAGTCATCTGCCCTCCAGGCATGTCTCTATGCAAGTGATTTATTTTGACTAAACAGATAACCACTAAATAGAAAACATATGCACGACCCGCATGTTGTGAAGAGTGCCGATAATTGAGCTCTGTCAAGATTGGTCAGCATGACCCAGACTGTGCAGTGTTCATTACAGCAACAAGTGTGCCAAACAAATGGTTTCAGAAGCAGTCCACAGAGACACAATACCCCGGATCCACAAAGTAAAACATTTGGGTATGATTACTGATTTAAAAATCTCTGCCCAGCACATTCTCAAAAGAGGTCAAAAGTTTCACTTCCTTGTTAAATGGCACAGTAATGTTTGGTTTGTCATTCAAAAATAACCATTATAAATATACTGTGAACTCAGAGTTAACAAGAAGCACCCTGAGAACCTCTGCCAAGGCAGGATTAGGTAATGGATAATGGGTATTAATATTATATATGTTACATATTATACTGTAGTATATTTCTAACTAACTAGGAAGCTCATTTTCACAGCATGGTCACTTTCTTTTGACCATTACTGTATATATAAAACATTATGGGACACTGGGCACAATATTTGTCTTTAAATGTTTAAATTTGGGTAGCGCCCCTTCAAGGTTAGAGAAGTCCTGTTTACTTATACTGTGGGCTCTGCAATTTCAACACACACCTCAAACTTGCACACAGATCAAACAGCTTTTGCTCGTGAAGAAACTAATAAGACTCATCTTACCTGTCACTGCAAATATCAGTAGAGCTGTCACTGATGTTGGATGTTGATCGCTAACTTCTACACAGTTTATCTGGATAAACTCTGAGCAGAAAAAAAAATCTGAAAATACAACAGGGTCGCCACCCAGTTTTCTATGTTCCAAATATGGGTTTATGAGATTTGCACGTCATTGCGTTCTGTTTTTATTTATATTTTACACGGAGTCCCAACTTTTTTGGAATTGGGGTTGTAACATGCGTTAGGGTTAGGGTTTTATAATAAAAGCCCTCAGTTTCAAATTACAAATTATTCAGTTGACTAGAGCTATGTCTGACTTTTGAAATAAAAACCCCAAGATAGGTATAAGACGTCCTGATGCTGTGAACCTTTAAAACTAAACGCTCATAAGTAATCTTAGAGAATTAACAAGATGCTTGGAATTGTCTCTGATCTTCAAAATAAAAGCTCCAGGATAGTTGTAGGAATTCAGCAGCATTCCTGTAGCTGTCACTTTTTCAAAATAAAGGCCTTGCTTAATGCTTATTGGATGTTATCAAGTTGCTTTAATGCTGTGAAATTTTCAACATAAAATCCTCAGTTAACTTTAGAAAATAAAATATCTCAGCTTTTCAAAAAATAAAAGCCCCAAGTTAGTTATAGCAGTTTATCAGCATACCTTAAGGTGCCAGATTTTCAAAAGGAAAGTGATTTACTTGTTTTCATCTCTTTACTGTATGAGTATCAGCTCCTATTTCTACTCATCATCTTAGCCAGTCTAGTTAAGGTTTCAACAACAAGCAAGTGTTTATCTTTATGTTTCATTTGATAGAGAAGTAGATCCTTAATATTCCTAAATTTCTGTGTTTTCACGATGCCACCTACCTCAGTTTCTTGAGAGTGGTATCAGGCAATGACAATGTTTGCCATCTAGATTTTCTAAATGTTGTCAAGCAACGGCAATTGCAAAGCAATTTTGGCTGTGCAGGGATAGGGTTTAAAAGGTGCTATTATCACATCCAATAAACAACAGCAATTATGTATAATTTCATGTCTTGCCACTGATGTTCAGATTGAAAAAAGACATACATATACACAAGGAAAGGTGGAAGGAAATGTAATTTTCTTATTTTGATGTGCACTGTGCTTATGCGATTTTGGTTTATTCTTGATATTGTGTCTAATGGGATATACACAATCATCAGCTTTCCAGTTGCTTTAACTGAAAACTCTGAAGACCTTGTACATCAAAAGCCTTGAATAAACATGTCTTTTGAACAAAGATGGTAGGAACGTAATAATTTGTTTCCAAATTAAAAAGAAGAGGTGCTTTCAGCTGCTACTTTTTTTTTTAACCAAGGGTTTGGCAGAGCTCTCTGGGCTTGGGACCAGCACTAGGAGTACATCAGCTGTATCTCCTCCCACTGACATGCTGGGGATCTTTCAAATGTAATTAATAAATAAAATAATTTAATTTCATAGCATACAGCAAAAAAAAAAAAAAAAGCTAAAGAAATTACTGTCTACAGTTAATCACTCTATAACTTCATATTGTGAGAGTATTGCTAAATGTATCCGTTTTTCTATGCATCACGGTTCAACAAATATATTTATTGTATTAGTATGACTCACAGATTCAACAGAGTCAACCTTAATGCAATGGATTCGTACCAAATCAACTTTTCCCCGTGTAGGTGTGTAGATGTGACCTGTTATTTGGTATCCACTTCCCTCTACTGGTTGAACAAAGACACTACATGACACTTCATGTAGCCCATCAATACAAATCCGTACAAGTTTACTTATAAATACAGTTCTGTAGCTCAAAAGGAGTACAAGACCTACTCTTAACCGAACCAATGTTAAAATAACTGACTTCATATCCTGTCTGCCATGGTGGTGGTGTAAAACCACAATGCAAAATATAACAATTTACACAACAAGGGAAATCAAAAAAAGAAACAAAAATCCATACACAGGGACATGCAGTCTGCTAGTGAAGCAGAGTTTGTTTCACTTATCATAATTACATATCCATGTATCCAATTATAATTAATGTAGGAAATTGTTGGCCCACAGGTGAACTCTCTTTGTAAATAAATGACACGTGATCCAAAATGTTCTAAGGTAAGTGCTAAATGCACACACTCACAAAGGCACACCAAGAATGTTCTATTTATGTACATAATATACTGTCAACAAAATGGCTTGGAAAGAAGACATGGATGAGGTGCAGCTCAGGCCTACAGAGGGTCATATTTATTATGTTTCATACTCATTATACTGATTTTATTTAATCTTGGAGCTTATTTAGAACTTTTTGCTCTGAGTGACCTAACTGGCCTCTTTTTTTTTAAAGCCTGTCAGGTCTGTCAGTTTTCGCAAACGAAATCATAATCTGAATGCATTACTGTACCAAACATATTTGCTTTTACAAGAAGAGTTCTATAAGTTCTCTATTGGCTACTCTTGTTAATGTTTGTCATTTCCTTTATTCATCTATTCTGTTTAGTGTCCACAAAATATGACTGCCAGGTCTGACAGGCAAGAAGGAAAGAGTGAGAACTTTTTTTTTTTGGGGGGGGGGGACAAATAAGGGAACAGACCTTGGTTTACAATATATATATATATATATATATATATATATATATATACACACACATATATACATGCGCACATACATACATACATACACACAATCTTGCTGTGTTATTTTTAAATGTATGTGTGTGTCTCTGACATGAAAAGTACTCAATAATGAGGGTGAGAAGCTGCAACCACGTCCCCTGGATCTGGAGGTAAACAGGGAAAGACCCAGGGGACCCGGGCCATCCACAGCCCACCCGGAGGTCAGGAGACCTGCGGCCACACATCTCGATGACATCCGCAAGCACACCCCAGAGGAGGAAGGAGGGAGACCTTAGACGGAGCTCCCACGGCCAAAAGGCAAGAGCCCCAGAGAGCCAGAGGCAATGAGCAGACCTAACTGGCCCCTAAGCAAGGTCATAAAAACAAGGGAGACAGGAAGAGTAAGAAGACGCATAAAACTTCTCACCTTAAAAATTCATAGAAAAAAGAGACTGTGCCTCAATTATTATCATCATTATTATTATTGCTTTGCATGCACACACTTTCAGGAATTTGGATAAAAATGGAATTTGTCAGGAATTTGAAGTGAATTTATCGAATACCTTTACCTTTGATGGTCTACAGAAAAAAAACGTGCCACTTCACAATAATGAACATGAGAACATAACGTACACCTATCTAGTTGCTCCACATGCAACATAACTACAGTTCACAACACAAACATGTTTTTCGACCCGCTTTCAGGATGTCACCAGCCACCCAGGCTTCCACCTGGTCTCATGGTGCCTCATTAACTTTCTCACCTGGTCATTGGAGAGTTTGGTTACAAATTGGTTCTTCTTATTATTTTTTTCTACTCACGGACTTCTTTGGGCATATTTTGTTGCTTTACTCCACATATTGATGGGGCACATTTTAATACTTAGGCATCCACCTCATCAGTTAATGATTATGTCTGTGTAAGGTCCCCTCTAATCGGGGACAACAGCTTGTTCCCATAGATACATCCCAACAGATGAGCTCCCATGATACCCAGTCTAAATAGTAGGGAAACTGCTCAGACTCGTTCGGCTTGTTACCGCCGTGTGCGTTTTGTAGCGGTCCACACGCCGTGACGATCACTCAGCACCTTTTCCTTTGGAGCGGACAGCGATTCTGCAGACAGTTGACATTTGAAACGTAGGCACGTATCAACAGTTTTATATATGCGATCAGACTTTTAACCAGCAACCTTGTTAAGTGCAGAAAGTTTATTTTTTCTTCCCCTGGACTCTGCCTCTGTCCAGTTTCCTCACCGAAGATCTGCGTGCCGCATTTTGTTTCTCCATTTAGCCTTCCTACCTAACCCAAAACTTTTGGCCAGAATGGAACAACTCTAATGAGGTTATAATGGCCTATGTAAGTGAAATGTGAGTCTGTTGTAACTTGTGTGGCTCTTACGCGGAAAGATGAGTTCGGAGAAGCCAAACTTTCTGTCACAGCCGGTGGTGAAGAACGTTTTTATGTTCCGAAATGGTGACGCATACTACGAGGCTCGCCGGATAGTGGTAAACCAAAAGAGGGTGTGCAACTTTGAGACTTTGCTAAGAGAGGTGACAGGGGGGATACAAGCCCCGTTTGGAGCGGTGAGAAACATTTACACACCGAGAGGAGGTCACAAAGTTGACTGCCTGGAGAACCTGAAGAGCGGGGAGCAGTACGTCGCTGCTGGAAGGGAAAAATTCAAAAAGCTAGAGTAAGCATGAACTGTGGTTTAGACAAATGGCCTACTTTTAAAAGTTTTTTCTCAATATGTCGTTACACACACACACACGCTTAAATATTAGTATATTAGATGCATACAGCTGTCGATGACCAGGAATGAGCCATCTACCAGTTGCTGCTGCGTTCAGGGGGGCAAGCTGGTACTCAGCAATCACTGTTAATTGAGACTCATTAAAATTTGTTTTGAAACATTCGTACTGTGTTTCATAATCAGTGTAGCCGCTATGCCATTGTGTACGTAAGCAGGCAATGATCAGACTGGAGCTTTAAAGTTTTGCACCAGTGCTGAGTCACAGCATGGGTTAAACGAGATCAGTGGAGAAGCGTGCGCTGCCCTAGCCTAAAAATAAGTGGCCTTATGCAGCAGGTAATGAGATTTGAGCGGCCACTAATTCATAGAATGCAGTGGTGAAGCAGCTGACAGCTTATTTGTCCCGTTTGTATACTGTCTCCATCCTCTTTTTTTTTTTTTTTTTACATACCCAAGAAAAAAAATGCGCTAGCGAAGTTGTAATTCCACTTCCCCCTCACAGTGCATGGCAATAATGTCTTTAAACATTCAGAAAAATTGTGTGGAAAATCAGTTGTGATGATGCAAGAGATGGTAGATGCAGGAACAATGAAAAATAACTGTCTCTGTATAACATATGTTTTTTTGCAAGTAAAAAGCTGCATATTTGGCTTTATGTGACTAGTGGCTAAATAGGAGCTGTTTAACTGTCAACACAGCTACAACATAGGATAACTGCTGTCTCCCGCTTGAAATTGTCATGTGTTAGCACATTCCCATCCCTAATTGCTGGGGGAAAAAACATTATTTTTCATTTGTGGGCTGCAGAATACCTTTACAGAACAGTAAATTTAGCTTTACTTTATCCTTTTTAGTTATCTACAGATTGGCTCCAGGAAGAAGAAAATGATGCGGACCCTTCCAATGCAGGTAAGGAAAAAGTAAATGTCATACTGTTAGAGGATAACGTCTTTAACAGCCTGGAATTGCTAGGAATCTTTGTAAGTGGTATCATACCAACAATTAGAAGAGATGGAAGCGGTTTGCATAATTTACATTTCCATTAATCCAGGTAATCTTGGGGTGCAATCTTAGGGAGGTCCACAGGTTCCATTTTACACTTTAATGTGTTAAAAGTAGCTATACTTCAACTGCACAGCTATTGTTATGTCCAGTTTTCAACATCTGAAACTGCCACTAAATGAAGATTTGGGAACACCCACAGTTTAAAGATTTTATGCAGATCCTTTAAGTAGAGTGTTATGCTTAACATTCCCCCTCTAATTGTTCTCTATGAGGAATCACACTGTTGTCGTCTCAGTATCCATGCATTATTAATTTATGGATCATAATCATCCCTCCTTTTAATACATCTTTAATGTAGCTATGAAGTCAGAGCCAAAGCAAGAGCAGCTTAAAGTCAAGTAGCCCACAGGTTCATTTATTTTGAAAGTCAATTCCAGTCAACTTCAAGATGACCTCCATTTTTTTAAATTCATTTATTTTTAATATAAAATGTGATCTAGCAGAACCCAAATGCCAAATCTTGATGACTTCATTTCCATTATGGACAAGACATCATGAAACGAAGAGGTGCAGAGTTTGACATGCTAATTGCTGTCAGAGAAAATAATGGTGCGCTCAAGTTTTGTCAGGGTACTCTGAAACATGTGCGGTCCATTTTTCAAATTATATATATATATATATATATATATATATATATATATATATATATATATATATATATTGCTCCTCTTGTAACATGCTTATTGTACAAAGAGAATGTGCTCTTGATTGTGTCTCATCACTCACTGCAAGAACTTTCATTGTAGATAACCTTGAGGGCTTGTTGTGGGTGCTGTGATTGCCCGGTGAGCATAATAAGAGCAAATTTAGTTGATAAGGACCCTGCCTCTCAGTACCCTACTACACCTGCCTGATTGCATCAGACTGGATAGTTAGCATGGTTATTTGTTTGATTTCAGAGAATTACAGAATAAACATACATTTTAAGATTTCTCCCATGATGCAGCTTCTTTATGTGACAGGAGTCACAATCTGATGATAATCCCTGCTGTAAGGAAACAATTCCAATTTTTGCTCATAGCAGGTCTTCTGTTGCCCGTCTGTTTTCTTTTCTCTTTTAAATGTGCTTGTTTTGCTCTGTGTTTGATTGGATGCTCTGGCAACTACTCACTTCAAGCAGTAATCAGATTGACCGGTTTATGTAAACAGCAATATTGGCACGCCAGTGGAGTCTTTGAGATCTACAGTTAGTGAGATGAAAAGTGGTGCTGGTGATTTCGACCAGCAGTCGAGATGTAGTACTGTGTGTGCAAGTTCAAAAATTAGTACCGTCTAATTACTTCAGTGGTTTCTGGCATGTGCACATTCAAGATGTAACCCAGTGGGTTTGTGACGTGGTAAAGGTTGCATTGAAATGACTACATTGAAAGAACGAGGTATTTACCTTTTTTTTGTTGCTGCTAAGTGAAATGTGTACAAGGACGCTAAAACGAGCTGGAGGGACTTTTTGCCCACTATAGAATGATATGCTGATAAATCAATAGAAAAAAACTTTGTGGGAGGACTCTAGAGACCGATGCATGCCTTGTTGCTTGTTCCATACCGCATGTACCTCTCTTTGTTTTATCTAAGGTTTTTGAATTTTTGAATTTTATTTCTGACCTTCGCGCCTCAGTTGCCAAGTTACTGACACCAGAAGACTTTTCAATATACCTCCTCCCTTATCCAATCCCCCCCCAGGATGCAAGTCTTAGTCTCACAGTCACAGTAGGTTACAGGTATTGTGGGACAAGACCTGCAGAGCTCACTCTGTGCAACCTCAGATCACAGAGGGGCTGATTCTTGTGTTGTCATGGACATTGGAGATTATTTTAGTGTGAACAAAAGCTGATTTTCTTTCCCTTCAGGAGTAAAGGCTTTTGATTTTGCATATTCTTTGCTTTGTACCTTATGTTAAAAATGGGTCAAATGATTTTATAAAGATATGAAATTATTGTCACACTGATATCACTATTTGCTCTGGTTCTGTAGGCCATTTTGGCTCTAGAGCTTGTATATTATTACCCTGATGACTCTTCTGCATACATGGCTGTATTTTGGATCTGCAGTTACAGTAGTTTAAACCATCCATTCTGTTTTGACTCCGTTGTGATCATTGGTCTGTAAAGTCCCTAAAGTTTATACAGGTCTGTTGTTCTGAGCCTTCAGATCCCAAGTGGACAATGATCTACTAATAAGCTTTCAATTTAATCCTCTTATCACAAACAGCAATGAGCCGCCATGTTTTGCTCAACTTACTCAATGTAGTTTATGCTGCATTATGCCAATACCACTTAGAAAATTAAAATTTACCTGGAACACAAGAACTAACAGCTGTATGTGTGATATAGACTTATTTACCCTTTGAGATTCTAACTTACTTATTTATTTATTTTAGGCTAAACCATTTCCACCGAATAGAATCATTGTGTCAGCTCGATTTCTGAAACCCATCAAGGAGCCATGCACTATATTGTAAGTTTTGAAGGTTTTAAGTTATCCCATTATTTAGATTCAATATACGACTTAAATATGTAACTAATTTTCGACATTTTAAAGAGCTGGACAATAATGTCATAGGTAACATAAAATACAGAGAAGAATATTTGTACTTGACAAACTGAAATGCTCTGTATCAAAGTTCTGCTTTACTCTAACTGTGTGCATTTCCTTTCCATAGTGTGGTAGCAAATGGTGATATCTTGAACTCTGCAGTGAGGCTGTTGGTCCACCAGAGGATGCTGGGCCAGTTTGACAAGATACTAGAAATGATTACAGAGAAGATGGGATTAAGAGTCCTCGGGGGTGTGAGAAGGTAGGTATACCCCCCCCCAAAAAGTATTTGTTTGCACACTTAATGGTTTATGGTTTATTATATCAAAAATAATTAACCTCAGACAAAACTCTATTTGTTTAATTTTTCAACCAGCTCAATAAATGATGATTAATGAAGGTATTCAACAACACAAATGTGGCTTACTGTGATAAACTGGTGCAAACACGTGTTGTAGGCAATAATGCTTTTGGGTCTCTTTGGGCGTTCTAGTCTCTACACCTATGAAGGCCAGCAGGTGGCTGAGGGGAATCAGCTGGAAAGCGGTCAGCTTTATGTGGCTGTGGGAAGAGAAAAGTTTAAGAAGCTTCCTTACAGTGATCTACTCTTCAGCAAACCCAGAGGGACAAGGAGAGTCAAAGGGTAACTAAAGTAACATTTTGTCTAAACACTGACAGTTTGATAAAAAAAAAAAAATGAAGGCTTTATGTTTATCAGTCACACATCTAAAATCTGCAAAATCATGACATTATGTTTGAAAATTTCCATGTGATAGATCCTAAATAAATAAATCAATTAAAAAAACAAGCTTTTCTTGTTTGTTTATTTGTTTTTTACAGTAGAATGATTTATTTATCTGAAGACGAATAGCACTGAGTCATGAGAACTGTTAATATCCATCAGTATGTGCAGTCCTGAGTCATTCATGAAGAGCTGTGAAACTTTAAAAATAGAATACTGTAGCTACCAGGGATAGTTCTTGGAAACCGTACAGTTTGTGCTTTTATCTTTTCCCCTGGGGCAAATAATTACTCCTTTAGGGCTGCATATCTACCTTTTAATTCTCTTGAAAGCTACAATCCTCATATGTGTTCCATCTGAACGAAGGTGTTCTGTTTGAAATGATTTTTATGCTGTTTGGAAGTATAAAATGTAATTATTCTGTGTATGATAAAACGTGCAAATATACACAGCAGATTTAGATAGATCACACATGCCTATGAAGAACTTCTTAATTAAAGACAGACTAAAAAACAGAGATATATTAGATATAAGAAAGCTTATGAACTGATGTTATTAATGATGTTCAAGCTGTAGCTTATATATATATTACATTGCAGTGCTTTATGTCTGTGGTTTGAAATATCAGACATTTGTGATACATTTTGTCTTGTTTTTTGCTGTTTTTTTGTTCACAGAATGAAAGCTTATTCTCTGCCCCCACTCTACAGATTCTCAAAACAGAGTGAAAATGTAAGAAATAGATGCATTGTTTCCAATATTTAGTGAGCTGATTTTTTTTTTTTAAATGATCTGAGCTACAAAAGCTATCCAGCATTCTTTAATAAGCAAAGCACTGAGAGCAGGCATCTATTTCCCTGAATAGATCTATTGGTTTAAGTTAATTAGGGATGGCTATCAAACAACAATATTAAAAAAAACATGCTGGTCTTCCAGTGTAAGAGAGATTCCTCACCTCTAAATTTTTAAGCCTGAATTAAATTTACCATCATATGGGCTTACACAATTCTTTTCATTACCAATCTTAAAATTTTTAAAATCTAAATTGCCATTAAAAAAAGTTAGAACACATTTCAAAATCTCAGCTTTAGATAAACAGACAGTACTGTTATTATTGGTCATGACTTTCAGAAGTGTAAATCTGACTACCACTTTCTGCAGAGTAAATCCACGGTCCAGGGAAGTGATAGTGGAGACGGAGAGTCTCTCAAGGCCTCTCCTCCAAGCCACAACAAAGAACATCTATCCTCTATAGTGAGAGAGCTTTCTCAGGCCAAACTACTTTCCCTAAAGAAGAGGAAGAGTGGACAGAGCCTGACCCCTGGCACATCTGACAATGGTAATGCATCTACACATAAAAGATCAGTATGAACAGGAGTGAAATTTGTATATTTACACCTGCTTATTTCATTTTGGCTTTGAAGCTCAGTGGGGCTATATTTATCCCCCAAAAAAAGAAGGGAAAGCGCAGCTATTATAAATGTATGAGTATAGATTTGAGGGGTTTGTTGGCTTACAGTGAATTAAAACATTGTTGGTTAAAATTATAACTATACAGTTAGTCAAATCATCTCCTTTTACTCATTGTTTTTAGTGGCTTGCATTTGCTTGTTATATAAGTAATGTTTTTCTAATATATTTTTAATACAATTATAATTAATATGTACTTCTTTTAACACTTCTGTCAAAAAATGCCACATTTGAATAAAAATCAGTTAGTGAAGTAAAATGTCCAAAAAAAAAAAAATCACATTGAAGTGGCATATTCTGACCTCAGAGCTAATGTAGTAGCAAAAGTTATCCTCCTATGATTCTTCTTCATCATCACCACTTTCTGTATTCGGTTTCTGTCTATACAGCATGCTAGATGTGCGCAAGTGGAAGATTATGGAAGAGTGTGTGTATGTTCAAAAATCCACAATAGTGATATTGCATGCTTGTGGGAGATAATCCTTCTTATATACACTTTTCATGCCACTGTCACAATGCTATACACTACTTACCACTTGACCTTATATCTGAATAACCTTCTATAAATATTTACCATCCCATGTTTCACAAATGGTGCTTATGTACTGTTGACAGTTGAACATATAGAGACATGCAGTATGATGTAATGGCTTGTCACTGAAATCTTATGTAACCTGCTGCATTCTTAAGAGTCCACACAGTGGCACTGTTGCTCTGCAAAACGTTTGTCATGAAATATTGAAAGTAGGTCTAACATGATGGCATTAACCTTTATTACAACAAGCACATTACGTCACCTTCTTGTGATAGGTATATAATAATGTCCTACAGAAAGTTTGCATTGTGCACAATGGCGCCTGCCATTCTTTTTAGAAATTAGGAGTCTTTGCTGTTCTAGGACTCTTTAATTTTATTATTATTATTATTCATCCATCTATCTAGTCATACACCCATCCATTCATTTTCTTTAATAGTATTATTTTTTGCAGTGAAAGGGAAGCAAATCTTCTGCAGACTGCTGCTGACCTTGTTATAACTCATTCTGTGGTATGAACCACATTACGTCATCTTGTGGCTCTTAATAGACATTGCTTGTTTGCTCTCTGGCAGGAGATTTGACAGCAGAACCCCGAAAGAGCATGGAGAATTTGTAGCTGTGGTTCAGAGGAGGTGGCATTTTCCATCAAACGAGAGGACTGAGGAGTGTGTGTGCAGTGGTGTGTGCATTCTCTGTGTCTGTATGTGCATGTATGCATTTGTAGCCTGTAATGTCACCCTCAAAATCCTCGGTATCAGGTTGTGTGGCATGTCATATTACAGGCACAGAAAACCATGTTGCATTATTGGTCCCCTTGGATGACATTGAGCAAAAATCAAATTAACAGATGGACGGCTCGGAGAACAAAATCTGACATAAGAGATCTTTGAATGGCTTTGAGAGCATTTCACTTTCTCATGCAGTCCTCACCGTTTGACCTGTACAATCCTTTCCTAATCCTTTCATGTTAGCGAAATACAATATTTTCTTTATTTGTTTGGTTTCATAGAAAGATAAGAGTGTATGTAATGGCAGCCTGCTTGTCTCTGTCCGTGGTACTGAATTCTCTTAAGAGTTGTTGTGGTTTCCCAAAGGCATCTTTACTATTTTTAGTCTATTTTGGTTCTTAAATGCAAACATGAACAAATATTGACTTACACAGCATATTACATTACCCATTAGCATTTCCAGGGCAGGTTAAATTCAGTGTTGTGCTGATACTTGGCTTCAGCAGGAACACAGTGTTCATATCACCTTTGTATGTGATTGTAAGCAGCACAGAGGTGTTTGGTGTTATTTTCCCTTTGGGAAATCCTGCGCTGGCTGGGCATGAGGTAAATACACCCTCCTCTGGTGCCAAAAGGAACACGGCCAAAAGGTTGCCAGACTGGCAGAGGCTGTGGAAAGTATAAAGCATGCAACCCACACTTCAGATCTGTGATGTGCTGGAACATTGGACCCAAGACAACAGATATTATATGATTATAAAAACATCAAGTCATTATAAATGTATTTGTGAAAGATGCCTCTGGGGTAAGAGATTGGGGAGGGGGGGTGGGTGGTAACTGAAAGGACAAGCAACCTGATGACAGAGAGGAAAAAAAGGACAGAGTGACCCCGTAACAGGAGATTCTCCTTCTGCAGTGTGCTGACTGCGTTTAACAACATGGAGTTTAGTGTGTGTGTGTGTGTGTGTGTGTGTGTGTGTGTGTTCGACAGTGCCCATTACTCACTGTCTATCAGTTCTCAGGAGACAAACTAAAGCTAAAGCCAGAAGTCTGGTGTATTGTAAAGCCTTTAACTTTTCTGCCTTATTAGAGGGAACACAGTGGTGAGTGACAGCAAAGACAAGGGAGGGAAGGTGTGACAACTCGTGCAGCAAAGTTGGAATGAATTTGACCTTACTATAACAAAGACATGAGGCTTACAGGCTTTCATGCTGTTTGGGTCAAATTTGGCCCGTTTTGGCATTTGACAGCATTAAAAATGTTAGAAATGTCATTGTTTTAGCCTGAAATTTAAAGACTTTTTCTAAAGTGACCCAAAATACACAAAGAAAATATTGTTGTACAAGTACGACACTACTACTACTTTTGGGTCAAATTTGACCTCTATCAATTCAGGTGGACCAGCAAGGTGTTCACAGCCAGCTGAGAGATATAATCTCTCCAGCATGGGTCTACCCTAGGGACTCCTTTCAGACCACTTCATTGGCTCCTCAGGCGGCTTCTTTCAACGTGGAGGAGTAGTGACTCTATTCTGAGCTCCTCCCAAATGACCAAGCATCTCACGGGACGTCTAAGGAAGAGTCCAGAAACCCACTTAATTTCCACTGCTTGTATCTGCTTGTATTCAGAAAACCCCTATCAAGAAGAGAAGATCAAGAGAAATGTTTGCCTTGCTTGGCATAGGGTTATTGGGGCCTCACCTTGGAGCCATGGGGGAGTGCTCAAGGGAGAGTGCCTGGTGGCCTGAGCTTTGCCCATGAGGCAGCGGTCAGAGGCGGAGGCCCTGGTGATCCAATCCTCAGTTGACAAATCTGGCTACAGGGACATGGAACATAGATAAACAAATTAGAATACATTTATTGTAAGCTAACTGAGATTAAAACAGAATTCAGCAGAGGGGATGGGAGGCGTCATAAGATTATAAAGGCGCCTAATATGCCATTTCAGTGAGTGTGGGGAAACACATGTGAAAGTGACACAGACGTAAGGTTTTGTACAAGCTTAGGTTGTAATGGTTAGTCCTATATAATAATTCCCAACAGTTCCAGAATGTTCTTACCGTTTCCACTTTTTCAAAAAAATTGGTGTTGTAAATCCTAAAAGAAAGATCCTCCCTGCTCTCTGAAACATTAAGAATTAATCATTAAATTATTAATGCCAGAAAGGCTATTTATACATTCTATATAGATCTGTAGTTCAAAAGACACTTAGTATGAGGAAATTCTTGGCCCAGGTAAAAAAAAAAAATCGACTCGGGCCGTGTTGTGAAGACATGATAGTATGTAAGGGTTAAAAGACTTAATCAACAAGACACATTGCTTGTTGGTTAAGTCTTTATCATTCTAGAGTTCCTTTAAGTTTATTGGTCCAATTTGGCCAGTGTTGGCTTTCTCTTTCACAAACAACATGTATGTAAGCAATTAGCAGTTGTTGCTCGCCTCAAAATAGAAATGGGATGTTTCTCAGTGTTCTCTTTCTTAAATGGCCTTTGTGGACAATTCAATTAATGGCTCTCTTGGAAAAAAGAGGGGGAAAGCAACAGAACCAAAAAAGAGAAAAGGAAAAGAGTAACCAAAAAGGAGAAAAGGATGTGTTTGGACAGGTGATAGAGGATAAAGGAGGAGAGAAGAGGGAATAAAAGGCTGAGATGGTGGAGTTAGTAGAACATTTATGGAGGAGGAGAAGGGAAGAAAAAAGGAAAACAGGTGGACTCAAATAGTGAATTTGATGAATAACCAGGGATGATGGAGCATGAGTACTGGATGGAAAAAAAAGGCTCAGAGAGATATTAAGGGCTAGAGGGATGGGTGGGGTTTGGATAATTGCCTTTCATTTGGATAATCTCTCCATTTAGAGTCATCAAAGCAGATTTTTAGTTGCCTAGGCCCCTCGCTGGAGCCAAATTGCTGCTCTGAAAATCAACAAAAGAGCCTTGTACTTCAAGACGAAATTACTGATAAAAAGGTATGCACAAGAGGAGAGAGAGGAAAGGCAGAGCAGGGTTCTACTGATTATCTGAACTTTTGCACGCTGTGTACATGCCTACTTAATACGTTAACAGTGGGGGTGGGGGGTGGAGGGGCACTAATTAAGTATTGAGGTGGCAGTGAAAAGTTAGGTTATGTTCCTTAAGTACTTAAACGACTTAGTGTGAGATCATGGTCTTTTTGTGGAATAGTTTAAATCCAGATTCTATTTTATTCTCATTTTATTTTTTTTTAGGAAGAAATGCACACAGTGCAATAAATGACTGATGTAACACAAGCTGCAGTAGTAATGCGAGCTGGAAGCCAAACTTATCAGCACAGCATTTAATAGTCACTTACAAAGCAGTCTCAGTATTTCAGGATTCAGTATTGGTTCATTATGCCCTTTGTTTTAAATATATAAATTTGGAGATGTTGAATTCCAGATACATGATTTCTGCACTTGCATTATTGACCTCAAGGGCATCCAATTTACACAAAACCTTCTGAATAGCTTGTTCCTTCATTTTCATGTACTATACTCTATCTTTGAAGGCAGCGGGAGTCAGTTAGGTTTATGTTGTATTTATGTATGTTTCATGAAGGATGTACACTTTTTTTTAATTCCCACATTTTTTCTTGAAAGGACTTTGATTTGAAGTCAGGTTTAAAAAAAGAAGAAGAAGAAGAAGAAGAAGAAAGAAACCATTCTTTTTATTATTTGAAAGTTCAATGTGAGAGAAATAAAAATTGCTGGGTCCGAGCGAGTGAGCTTGTATGTGTGTTTGCGTGCTTACGCTCGTCTCTGCATGTCTTTGCGTATGCACAAGCCAACCAACCAGATCAAACTCAGTCTGTGGTGCCATGAGATGTTATTCTGCTGGGGGGAATTAGCCCTGTTAGCATATGTATCTATAATGCCTGTCAGAGCGAAATAGGGTTCAAACCAGTGTTAGGAGGCAGGAGACTTGTACACAAAGAGGGTGTGAGTCTTAAATTGTGTGCCTGTGTCAACGAAAAAGCTAAGCAGTGAGAGATGAATGATGGCAACACTTTTTTTTTCCCATTTCCTAAGTTCTTACAGCATGTAGTTTGTGTGCATGCCTGTTTTTATGTGTATTTGTGCACATACTCATATGTCAAATTTAAGACACCACCGTCATCCTTGTCTATTCCTTATGGATTCTCCTGTTCCTTTCATCTCCTTCTTTTCACTACGGCAGAAAAATGTTCTTCATGACCCATTGATGCAGGATTACTGGATTAAAGAGTGGGGAAGCTGTACTAATCTCCCACATTCATCTGTTAATAGGTGTTTCGCTGTGACAGTATATGGTTTGGGTGATGTGACACAAATGTTCCTCGTGTCTGTCACTTTTATTCTAGTCTGCTTTGCAGTTTTTTTTTTCTTTGTTAGTATTTCTCCTTGGTGTGAGTGAGTGTGATAGGAGTATCAGCCTTTGTGGAGTCTGACAGACTGAAACAGCTTTGACTTACACTCTGAATGGCAAGAGTAGCTAACTGACATTTGTGGTTATCTAAAGTTTACATTGTGTGTTTAAAGATGCATTTTCAAATCTGTATTTCTGTCTTTTCTGCCAGCTTTAGTCCATATAATGTATCTTAGAGGATAAAGATGTAAATCAATTATTAAAGTAACTTAGAGAACTAAGTAACTTTATTAGTGTTTGAATTATGAGGGGAAAAGGATATGTTTTACCCAACGGCATTAAATGCTGAACTTGTAGAACATTTTATTAAAAGGAAAAAGAAAAAAGCTGGTCATGCTATCATGTTTCTTTCATTTGGGTAGAAAAGAAAAGAAATCTCATTTGAATGTGTTCATATTACACTTATTAGACATCCTTCATTCAGATTAAAACCTTTATTTAATGAAGATGCTCAATTGCAAGATTTCGGGCAACTTTGAGAACTGTGCAGGAGAAAAAGCTCCATGAATTATTGAAACGTTTAACTGAAGCCCTGACCTTTATAAATATTACTGTCTGGTTGCAACATTGTTAGGTGGAGGTTTTCTTTGATTTAATGTCAAAGCTATCTAAGCACAGAGCTGCACATTAAAGCAGATGTGAGGAATTTTCTCCACAATTGAAAATGCTCACCAGAGAGTGCACGGATGTATCATGGAAACAAATCTCAAATCTAAAGGCAGAAATGCTTAATTCGTAATTTATAGTGGAGACATCCTGTGTCTATTTTTAATGCAAGATGTTTGAAAAGAGATGGTATTTTTTTTTAAAGACTATAGCAGGGGTTTGCACTATCCTTATATAACAGTAATATTAATAGCTGTGGTTACAGATGCCAAGCTCCCAAACAGGTAGATCTTACAATTCTAATAATTCCAAAGATCCCATCATTATCACATTTTATTCTAAGATGCTCACCTTTTCTGTGCATCAGATTAATATTAAGTCAACAGCAACCGGGTCGCCCTCGTGAACATGTGGCCATTACATTTTTTTAACATGACCCTGGTCAGTGACTTGCTGAGTGGCAACATTTTTTGATTTCCATTCAGAATTGCTGCACATGTTGTTTTACAACCCAACTATAACTCTGGCATGTGCTGAGTGGATTAAATCATCCAGGGGTAAATATGCAGTTTACTGCACCGTCCAGTGAAATACAGGGAGTGGTGTGGGGAATGATTTAGGTCCATTAAGTAGAATTTTAAGATTTGAGAACTGCAGTACTTTTATTTATTTATTTTTTGGCCACAGCGGCTTTTATTAACAGTGGAGAGTGACAGGAAATTGGGAGGAGGGATACAGGGAGGACACGCGGGAGATGGCGACAGGCCAGGACTCAAGCCTGCGCCACCCGTATGTATGTGGTCGCCTGCTCAACCTCTGAGCCACCCTGGCGCCCAACTGCAGTACATTTAATACTAAAGTAGATTTGGCTTGTGGAGGCCAAGTGAATAAATAAATGAAAGCACGCAGCGGATGGTGTAGTGGAGGGGGTTTACACACTCACTTAACAAGTGAAAGCTCCCCAGTTCGATCCTGGGAGGGGACGCGGGTTGCATCAGGAACAATATCTTGAATAAAAATCTGCTGAATCAAACGGGCAGCAGAAAGTAGCTTTACTGTATAAAGTAGTGATTTGTTTTGCTTTGAATTACAGGCTAGATGGCACTGTGTCAAAGGTCATAATACCTAATAAATATCAGCAACAAAAATGTTGCAGTAGCAAATGTCTATCTCATTGCACAGATAATAGAGTACAGTAGTTCTTTTTTGTCAGGAATAGTTGGTTTAAAAAAAGTCTTTATTTAATAGTTTTATATAATAGTTAGTAGTTTTATTTAGATTCATGGTTTTTTAAGGTCCCAACACAAATTAGAGAATGATTTGCACAACAGAAAGAGCAGTATAGTGTCAGTAAAGGACTGTCACACATGTCCTTAATGAGCTCACTCATAGTTTCCTTTGCAATAGTGCAGCAGCAATATCTCGTGGAGAGATTTATTGGATGTTAAAAGGCTTCTCGAAGCAGTGAAAAGGCTTTTTAAACATGCTAGAAGAATTAGCAATCCTTTTCATCAGGTAGCCACAATGACAAAATACCTGTTTTGCTACTGTGCTGGCATTAATATTTGAAGAAGTGTTCTACGTCAAATTTTAAACTACGTTTTCAGGATGCAGATCAGCAAAAACAAGAAGATTCTTTATGTGAGTGCGCGTGTGTAATCTATCTAGCCCATCACTTCATCTTAAGTTGTGTTTTATTGCATTTCTCTGGAGCAACAATCATCTGTAACTTTATCTTCCGAGATAATGCCAGCAAGAGTTGTTTATATGAGTAATTAGGTCTGCTTGCAGTTGCATACAGTTTTACCTTTTACTAGTGGATGCAGCTCATCCTTTGAAATGTGGGTTTGCTCTGTCTGCTAATGCCATGTGGAGGAGGGAGTGTGTGTTTGCCTTGATTATAAAAGGAAAAAGTCAGACACATTTTAAACTCACTTGCACACACATACATAAAGCAGTCCAATCATTTGCGATGCCAGACTCCGGATCTACTGCAATGAGAAGGGGGATATTCTAAATATCATATTTAATTTGATTTAGCATTTTCATGAGCCTGTTCCTCATCCTTAAATCATGTTAAGATGTTTAGAGTCATAGCAGCTCCTCCTCTGCTTACTGCTTACACTCAATCGCTTGGCCCTCACTCTTAATGAATGCGGGTGATTTCCATAAAATATTCTTAAAGAGGTCTGTTATTATTACCATAACGTTTCATCTCCCACCATGGCTAAACTTCAATCAGTTTTGCATTTGAAATGCATTAAATGTCTCCATAAACTCTTCTAATCTCCACCGGAGTCATTTTTCTTCCTTAACTGGTATGTGTAGAAAGGAAAACTAATATTAAAAGCATTAATTGCACTGTTCTTTTTTTTTTCCTCACTCAAATCCTTATTTCTGATTAGAAATTTCAGTCTCATCCAGTGTTTCAAAACAAGTGTGTAATTATGTTGTTTATCAGAGCGTATACTTGTCTTCCTCTTATGTTTAGGGTTAATTACTCCAAGGTCTTTGATGCACATGCTCACATGAAAATAGAAAAGCCCCATATCCATTTTGCATTCCAACAAAACTGCCTTGCTGAGCTTGTTTGGAGTTGTAGTATGTCTTCATCATACTACAACTGAAGACATCAGTTGTAGTATGATGTCTTCATACTACGATGTCTTCATTTAAATTCCTGGGCTCCCAGTATCACTTTACAGCAGTTTATATTGTAAATGACAAAATGTTGTTTCATGTGGGGGAAACTGAAGGATATCTTCTTATATAGGCAGCTAGTGTGCTGGATGGTTGTTGTGGGTTGTCATATTTGTTGCATGGTATGGTACAAAAACATCTACCTTGCCTAGCTGTGGGGTTGATTTGCATGATTACTGCAGTGGTTATAATAATGACAAAGGCAATGTTAGCCATTCAGTGTAAAATTTAGATCATCAAATGAGCTTATAAAGTGCTTACTGGCTCTCTCTTGCACACTGCCATTGTCTAGGGGAAGTTGTTTACCTGCATCAAATTATCTTGGGTATTTTTCCTTTAAACCAGCAGGTGTCACTCTTGTGCTGCATTTAGTCAAATTTGACAACATCTGCTGAATAAAAGCTGAATATTTGCAACAAGTCGCTTACTGAAGGATGAATAAAAAAGTGCCCATTTATGGGACAAATTTTCTGGATTTCTGAATTGAATTAATTTGCAGTGACTGGGGAAAATCTTGGTTTCTGGGTTTTGAAAAGCAGAGCAGTGGGCGCATAAAGGAGCACTTAGGCTCCTTTTATGTGCCCAAAGAATGATCAGATTTAAGGGTGAGCTTTTACAAAACAGGAGTGACATTATATTCATCTGTTTTGACAAAATACATAACTGATGTTGGTCAATAAGTGATGCATTTTTTGTCATAAAATCCTATTTATTTCTTGTTGTATTTTGCATTTAGCCTTTAAATTATTTTTCCCCATTTATTTTAATTTACTGGCTTTTACTCGGTTTTATCAGAATTTATGCAGGCAAATCAAGTCTTCTTCCATCTGTGTGAAAGTGAATACATTTTATTTACACCAGTATAGCAGGACACTTGTTATTTGCCTTTACTGTATGTTATTCTGGCCCCAGCAAGCCTTTTCTGTTTTCAATATCGCACATTAGGCTGGAACACAAGTGGAAAACATGCCTTAACTTGTTTTTTTCCCCTTTACTTTTAAGAAGCAGCTACCTCTCTCCTGTAAAATGAGCTTCTTTTATTTGGTATGCTGAGTTCAAATGTGCCTATTTTTTCCAGATGAACTGGAATTCAAGTTTGATGAAGGAAATGCTGATTGCCAAACACTACAGGACAATGGAGCTGAAGTGGTACACTCTCACACACTCTCTGTCTGTCTGTCTGTAATACAGATCTCCGTGGATCACAAAGTACTTATGAACCTGCATTTAGTGTTTCAGAATTACAGCAATTTTTATAGTACCTCTTTTTCAGAGACTCTGAAGTTGTTGCGCAAACTAAGATTTTTTTTTTATATATAAGCATTGTTTTTAATACTTGTATGAAAATCATTTGCGGTCAACGACTGCCTGAAGTCCAGAACCCTTGGACATCACCAAATGCTGTGCTTCCTCCTCCTTGAGATGTTCTGCTAAACCTTTACTGCAGTCACCTTCAGTTGCTGCTGGTTTGTGGGTCTCTCTGCATTCAGATTTGGCTTCAGTGACTGAAAAGCTGTTCTGCTGGGTTGAGATCAGGTAACTGATGTGGCCATTGAAAAATATCCAGTTTCTTTCTCTTGAAAAACTCTGGGGTTGGTTTTGCAGTTTGCTTTGGGTCATTATCCATTTGCACTGTGAAGCGCTGCATGATCAGTTTTGCAGCATGTGGCTGAATCTGAGCAGAGTGTAGCCCTGTACACTTCACCATTCATCCTGCTACTTCTATCAGCAGTCACATCATCAATAAATGCAAGTGGTCCAGTTTCAGTTGCAGCCCTACATTCCAATGTATGACAGATGATGTGGTATCCTTTGGAATGTGAGTTGTTCCTTTCCTTCTCTGAGCTTCCCATCTTTTCACCATCTGTCCAAATAACCTTTTTTTCCAGAACTGTGGAGGTTCTTTTAGATATTTGCTGGTGAAATCTAATCCGTAATTCCTGCTCTTTAGTGTAACTACTGATTTGCACCATTTCCATTCATGAGGGAATCTCTTGATTGTAGACTTGGACAATTTTGCTTCCCTCCTTGAGAGTTTTCTTGACCTGGCTAGAAGCTGTGAAGGGGCTCTTCTAAACTAATGTAAAATTATGCACTTTAGATGTCTTGCATGGTCTTTCAGGGTTTTTTTTTTTTTGATGTTGCTGAGCTGGTCAGTCCATTTATTCGTTTTTAAAAAAAAAAGTACTGCAATTGAATTGGCCACTCCTAAAGTTTCTGCTATTTCACTCATAGGCTGAAACAGCACCACCAGCAACAAAACTAAGTATCTCATCCTTCACTTGGATCATCTCTTTGGATCTCACATTGGGAATTGCGGTGAAACGATATTAATGCAAGTTCAAAACTTGGAATCATCTCCAGATTTTTTCTGCTTAACTTCTTGTGGAATAATGAGGGAACAGGCCTCACCTGGCCACAAAACTGCTCGTCAGTCAACTGTCTAATTACTTTCAAGCCTCTGAAAATTCAGGACTATTAATTTTCAGGACTATAAAATGGCTGTAATTCCTAAACAGTTAATGCAGTAATTTTATGAAATTGCTTGAAGTAAAGATAAAAGCCTGCACTTGATTGTTTGTTTCTTGATTGTTTGATTTTAAAATCCACTGTGTTGATGTACAGAGGCAGATAGCATCAACAGGACAGTGTAGGTCACAGAAAAAAAAATCAACATACCGAATCTGTTAAAATATTTATCAATATTAATTGCTTCTGTGGCCTTGCTGCATTACAGAAACTTGATGCTACTGATACAAATGCTGCAGAGGAGAACATTGAAAACCCAGAAGAAAAAAAGGAGGCTGCCTCTGAAAATGGCAGAGAAGATGCTTCACCTAGTGAAAACAAGGACAACCAGGAGACAACTGTTGAAAAAGAGGGAGAAGGAGAAAAATGGAAAATGGTGGACAAGAAGCTGGAAAAGAGAAAGAAGAAGAAGAAATGGCAATGGGGAAAGTGGAGGAGGTAGAAGGAGGAAAAAAGGAGGAGGCCACAGAAGAGAATGAGGACGTGTTTAAGAGTGAAGAGCAGGGATCTAGCAGTGATAAGACCCTGGACAGTAAAGAGATTGAGGATGGAAGCCATATGTCTTCTCAGATTGAAAAGGGGCAAACTGTAGAAGGAGAGATGAAAGATAAAGACTGTGGTGAGGTGGAAAAAAGCACTGCAGCTCACGCTAATGATGTAGACACAGCGGAGGAGCAGAGAGAGACAGAAAACAGCAATGATCCAGGGAAGACTCAGTCAGATAACGAGACGAAAGAGAATGATAATGGTAGAAGTAGCAGAGGCAGCGGGAATCAAGAAGAAGATGCGAACGAAACAAAAGAGGGAGCTACCAAAGAGTCAGGTGAAGAAGAAGAGAGCAAGGTGAATGGAGAAGTCAGGGGAGACGATAATGAGGTAGAAGGTGAAGAAGAGCAAGACAAAAGTGAAAAAGAGAGAGAATAAGAAAGAGGCAACATAAAGGTTTTTGGATGAGCAATACTGAAAATATTAAGTTACAAAATCTATATATAATGAAAGTGGCAGAAGAAATTTATAGAAAGCAAAGCATATCTGATCCACCGATATGTCAGTGCAGTCTGAGAAAGTTCCTTTTTTCTCCTAGATCGTGTTGTAGAAGCTGCACCTAAATAAAAGCACTTTTGCAATGCTGAGCATGTAACTTGAATCTTTAAATGGCTCTCTGCTGAAGTACAAAAACACCATATATTTCAGATATGGATCAAAACTTTACAGCTTTCATGTCTGAAACAGAATATAGAGTAATATGTTCTTATTTTGCATTAAAATGTTGTTACCTAATCGATTGCTTTATTGTTTCATTATACACTGTCTGTGAGTGATGCTGAGAAATGAAAATACATTTAACATTTGAAATTTAACGCTTGAATCCGGAATTCTGCTGATTTTTAAGAGGTATGACTTCCATGGCAACTCATACAAACTTTTCAAGCAGATATGATGAGGTATGTATAATATTGCATGGTTTTGAATGGTAAGGTAAATTATCTAATACAAATTCAAATAGGTGAAAATGCACAATGGCTCTGAGCTTCTTCCCAGATGAGTGTTTTTCAGCGCCATCCAACACCATGATCAACACAGCAAGTCAGTAAATGTGTTTGATAACAATGGTGTTCCAGCCCTTCAATATAGTTCCAGAGACTTGCAGAATCATTATCGTTTAAGGCACATTGATTCGACAAGTGCAAGTGGTGAGCCAGAACCCTACTGCTACGCTTAACGTTGGTTTCTGTCACTGATCTGTAGTTTCAAAGTCTATTTTTTAAAGGCAATTTCATATCCTATTATTTCGTAATGTTGCTACTATGTCAATGTCTATCTGCTTCCAGAAAAATAAAACATGAGAGGAAAAGAAAAACAAACCTCGACTGTTTTCTTGCCTTGTGTAATTCTGATGTTTCAGTGATAAACTGTATCTGGCAAAAGAATAGTACAAATAAAATCATTTTTAAATCGGGGATAATAACATCCCAATTTTTTTGTTCATATGTGTAAAATGTAAATAAAATCAGAATGCATTGATTTTCAAATCTCATAAACTTATATTTTATTAGATTTAAAACAGAAAAAATATATAAAATGTTTAAACTGAGAATATTTACCATTATACAAAAAAAAAAAATGGTTAGAATTGTGACTATTTAGTGCCAGACCAAAGATTGGACAGTCACCTGGACTCTAATTATGAAGCCATGCAATAATAGAAGCAGTACGCAGCTTTAGCATTGTCTTGTTCAAATATGCAAGGCCTTGCCTGAAAAAAATGTGTTGTCTGAATGGGAGCATATACAGTATAGGCCCTAATGCACCTCTGCACCATCAGAGATGCAGGCTTTGGAACTGATGTGATGTCCATGTTTTCCAACAAGAATCTCAAATTTCAATTTGTCTGACCACAGAACAGCTTTGTGTTCCTGAGCCCATGCAATAATTTTGACAAATCTCTTATAGATGCAATTATTAATCTAATTGCATCTCTTATAGTTGATGCAATATTCAAAAGCTCTGCTATTTTACATTGAGGAACATTATTCTGAAATTGTTCCTCAATTTGTAGATGGAGTTTTTTGCAGACTGGTGAACCTCAGCCCATCTTTACTTCTGAGAAACTCTGCCTCTCTAAGACGCTCTTTTTATACCCAATCGTATTACCAACCTGTTTTTAATTAACACAATTAGCTGCAAAATGTTCCTCCAGCTGTTTCTTTTTTAGTGCCATATACATTTCCAGCCTTTTGTTGGCCCCGTCGCAACTTTTTTGAGACCTGAAGTTTTCTATCTTCTATTGTGAATAAAAATGTGTTTGTGAGATCTGTGAATCATTTCACATTTCTGTTTTTATTTACATTTTAGAGTGCCAACTTTCTTGGAATTGGAGTTGTAGTTTTAGACATTCTCGCCTGAGTTTTCCCCATAGAATATTCTACAAACTCTAAAAGTGAACATAAGTTGTTACGTGGTTGTTTCTGTAACACACATCTACCTTAACTAATGTCTCATTATTCTCCGGATTGAAACCTTCAGCCCGTCTTTGTGAAATTTCCCCTTTGTCTTTAGTGGCTTTCACCCTGAATGGAATATAAGTGATATTTTTGGAGAGGCACTCTTCTTACTCTCATTCCATAATTTTACTTTACCATTTTTTCCTGAAACAAAGTTCCATAAATCCACTATAAACCACCTCCCACAGGCAGGAAAAATGAACTGTGATTGAATTCAGTATGTTCGATGGCCCCACTGCCCTCTCATCCCTGCAGCTGTTCAAATTGGGATTCATGCAGTCAGTGTGTTTGTGAGTCACCTTCCCAAGAGAGATAGGGAACCTGGGTGAGAGGGAGGGTGAGGGAGAATGAGAGAGCAGAAAGCAAAAAAGACACAGAGTAAAGCAGAGGAGGTGGGGGTCGGAGTGTATGTGAGTCATAAGATCCCTGGTTGAGGTGATGATCCTCAAGATGCTATTTCTGGAGTCACCATCAATTCTGTGTTATCTCCTCCAACAGCCACTCTGTGTGCTTTGTGAGTGTGCATGCATGTGGGCGTGGTAACAGGGCCATGAATAAGACATCCTCCCAGCTGATTGCAACAACAGCATCCACAGTGAGAAGAATACTATTAACCTCTTGCTTGAATGACCTTAGAACTGTAATTACTTAAATGGGAGTTTAAATCTATAACCATAACTCATTTTGCAGTTTTTCTTCATTTTGAACAAAAGGAAGGCACCATATCTTGAGGAACACAAAACCTTACTTAGCTAGTGTTGTATATTTAACTAACCCTGCAGGGAATTTAGGAAGTAAAAGTGTCAATTTGGCACAGTCATAAATGGCAACTGTGAGATTTTACAGTGAAACAGCAGGGAAGATTAAAAATTAAAATTAGATAAAACATTTCACCCATTTGACAACTGGGAAGTATTTTTTAATTCTGCAGGGAGACATAAAATATTATCAGCTAAGCCATGTTATACTCCTACTTTATACCACTTTATACCCACTGCTGCTGGGAGGTATAAAGTTTTATCAACAGTTAAGCCACCAGTCTGACAGCTCACTGCACAATGTGCTGCATATATAATTTTCACACATTTCTGATCCACCGATATGTCAGTTTTATTGTGCTGTTTGAAAAATAGACATACTGCATGTAGACAGATTTATATTTGTTCTTTATCCAATCTGTTCTCCAATAAGTATAGCATCTTTTTTTTTTATTTACTAGGATGAGCCACGGTTACATCAGGAAATACTTGAAGTTAGATTTATAGCAGGAAAAAAAATCCATTATGGATTTGAGATTGTAATGCAGCAGCAAAAAGCATAAAAATCAGCACTGATTGCTTGCTAAAGTCGTCGCCACACTAGAAGGTTTGTCCATAATGGCTTGTTTAACAGCTTGGCTTTTCTTCATGTACTGAAGATCTGCAGCTCAGTGGTTGTGTATCTTGAAAATGAAATGCCTTGCTTGTTACTAAATTGTTTTTCATAGTTACAGCTATTCTTCTCTGTTGCATCTGAGAGCAAATGTGTTAAAATGACATCAGGATTTTTTTTTTAAATAATAGTAAAAAGACAGAAGATTGGAGGTAATGAGAATAATATTGAAAAGGTCAACTTACACAGATAATAGTAGTCAGCATAGCATCTCAACATTTTATACAGTAAATATACAAGCTGTGCTGCCTGGATCTGATGATGAGATACAGTCTGGAAGGACCTGGAGCATGGGAGGCTTGTAGCTTGGACAGCAGCATTGTTCTAACCAAGTACAATTAAGAAAAAAAAAAGTCATATAATAGTCACATTATATGAAAGTCATATCACGATGATGAAACCAAAGATACACCGCAAGAAAAACAATGCAAAAACAGGCTTTTAAAGTGGTAGAATTACAATATTTGTAACAAATATATTTATAACGCATGTAGACACAGTGTATTAAAAAGCAGCAAAACATGGGCATTATCAGCTTATTGTGCTTCTAAGTTACAGTTACAGTGTGACTTCTATAAAATAAAGGAATGAATGAAACAGAAACCCTCTTAATATCCATTCCTTCAGTTTCAGATACAGTACATAAACAAATTCTCTATCTATATAAAAAACAAAACAAAACATAAATTGTGGTGTCAGAGTTTATCAGTTCACTAGTGTTGAACTTTGCTGTCTGCAATATAAATGCTATTTCAAGTTTTGTGTGTGATAGTAGAGAGGCAGTTATTGAATCTCTTTAATTCAACCATTAGTGCTGTCAAATAAGATGTCGCTGATTTCTCATTGGAGAGCTGCATGTGCTCCCATCATCCCTTTGTTATGTAACCCGTGTGTCACGTTGTGTCTCTCAATGCACCCGTCTTCATGTCTCGTGGCTATTAACATTTTGATTTAAAACGCTGTCTGCTTTGATGGATACGTGTGTGTCTACAAACTTGCATTTGTCACAGGGTGAAAAGGAGACACAGGAAGGGGAGAGTGTTTAGGTATTGAAAAAATGATGAAAGAAATGATAGAAGGCATGATGAATGTCTTATTTGCCATATCTTGAAAGTAATCTGACAGATCGTACAGTTCTACATGCTCTGTCTGGTTCAATGTAACTTTCATCAGCCTGTCTGGTCTCGTGTATTGATTCTGTCTGAAGATTCACTGAAGGAAACAAGGTCAGTGGCCTAATAAGACAGAAGATAGACACAGAAATCTGCCCATACTGTCTCTTCTAATCTGCATTTGTGTCTAATCTGTTAGGACACTGTGAACCTTTAGGAAACTTGAGACCTTTGAGTTACCACATTCATACTTTGTGATTCACAGCTCTCATTGTCAGCCTGGATGAATGTTTGAGGTAAATATGGTACATGTGCACTCTTATCAAGTAATAACTCCATACAGGAACTGATCCCAATGGTCACTAGGCAGAGATAATGATTGCTGTGTTCAGCTGTACTTTTGATCATTTCTGGGAACAGGAGCCAATAACATCAAACACTGCATCTGCTACCCGTCACCCTCCAGCAGTAACAACATTCTCTTTTTACAAAAGGGAGAATTCTCTTGACAGAAAAAAAAAATAGAGGCTGTGTGTGCAAATGACAGTATTGTTTTTCTGTGGATGCCTTTTGTGAATTTCTTTATCATTTGTTTTCTGAATAAGACAGTGTGTGTGTTTTTTGTGTTATTGTTTCATACATCTGATAAAAGCAACTCCAAAATTTTGTTTATCCTTTTCAAATCTTTAAAATCAGGTTTTAATGTCAAACAAACAAGGATGAAGAACCAATACTATCAGTTATGTAAGCTGACCTTTCAAAAAGAGAAATTGCACACATGGATTGACAGACACACACCAGTCCTCATACAACCTTCACTTCGATTTATGCCTTGACCTCAACATTGATCAAGGCTTCGACTTTGTGGTCACTGGCTGGATGTTCTGGACTTTGGTAAGTGTGACTGGCACCTTTCCTTCTCCTGGAGTTGGTGCCCTCAGTTATTGGAGTACCTGCGGCATAAGCAGTTCCCGTGATTGTGATGTTCATACTCACATGCAAAAGCAGAATCCTTTCAATAACCCCTTCACTTACTCTACTCAGAGCTTGACAAATTAATCTTTAAAGTTCACTGAATTATGCATTATAGCAGGAAAGGTGAGAATGAAACTTACCAACTGTTGCTTGCAGATCTGCCAACCTCTCCTTAAACTTCTGCTGCAGAAACAATTCCTCTTTGGAGTAGCTTTTGGCAAAGGCAGACAGCAGGAGACCCACAGCCATGGAAGTGCCTCCCACACAGAACAGCACAGCACCAGTCAGCTTACAAACATCCAGTGCACGGTTGAAAAACTGACGGCATGGCTGTTTCAAAACAGTTTAAAGCAATAATTCATTTGCTACCAAGTGGGGTTTTTTTCTTCATTACTTGTACAACTATTTAGACTTATTTCCAAGTTAAGCATATGTGTGTGTCTTACTAGAACACTGCTCTTGAACTTCATCAGGACTAACAGGTA
>JAMQGT020003545.1:0-18897 GCA_024447675.2 Pterophyllum scalare | reverse complement strand
GCTCCAGCTCTAGCTCCTAGCTCCCTCTCCAGCTCCTGCTCCAGCTCTAGCTCCTAGCTCCCTCTCCAGCTCCCCGCTCTAGCTCTAGCTCCCCTCTCTCCTGTCTCCCAGTCCCCCAGCTCCCTCTCTAGCCCCAGCTTCTGCAGCCTTGGGTCCCCTTGTGGCTTCGCACCCCTCGCCTTGTGCTCCCTCAGTCGCTTCGGTCCCCTCTTCAGCTCCCTCTCTAGCTGCTTCAGTCCCCTCAGCTCCCTCTCTAGCTGCTTCAGTCCCCTCGAGCTCCCTCTCTAGCTGCTTCAGTCCCCTCAGCTCCCTCTCTAGCTGCTTCAGTCCCCTCAGCTCCCTCTCTAGCTGCTTCAGTCCCCTCAGCTCCCTCTCTAGCTGCTTCAGTCCCCTCAGCTCCCTCTCTAGCTGCTTCAGTCCCCTCAGCTCCTTCTCTAGCTGCTTCAGTCCCTTCTCAGCGCCTCCTCTAGCTGCTTCAGTCCCTTAGCTCCAGCTCCTCCTCTGGCTCCAGCCCCTTTAGCTCCTTCCTCTAGCTGCTCCAGCCCCTTTAGCTCCAGCTCCTTCTCTGGCTTCTGTCCCCATCAGCTCCAGCTCCTTCTCTCGGCTTCAGTCCCCTCAGCTTTGGTCCCTTCAGCTCCCTTCGGTCCCCTCAGCTCCTTCAGTCCCCTCTAGCTCCGGTCCCCTCAGTCCCCTCGGCTTCCGTCCCCTCTAGTCCCCTCAGCTTCCGTCCCCTCTGTCCCCTCAGCTTCAGTCCCCTCTAGTCCCCTCAGCTTCGGCTGCCCTTCGGTCCCCTCAGCTTCGGTCCCTTCGGTCCCCTCAGTCCCCTCAGCTTCGGTCCCTTCGGTCCCTTCAGTCCCTTCAGTCCCCTCAGCTTTGGTCCCTTCGGTCCCTTCGGTCCCTTCAGTCCCCTCAGCTTTGGTCCCTTCGGTCCCTTCAGTCCCCTCAGCTTCGGTCCCTTCAGTCCCCTCAGCTTTGGTCCCTTCAGTCCCCTCAGCTTCGGTCCCTTCAGTCCCTCAGCTTCGGTCCCTTCAGTCCCCTCAGCTTCGGTCCCTTCAGTCCCTTCAGTCCCCTCGGTCCCTTCGGTCCCTTCAGTCCCCTCAGCTTCAGTCCCCTCAGCTTTGGTCCCTTTGGTCTCCCCATTAGCTTCGTTTCCCTCAGTTCCCCTCAGCTTTGGTCCCTTTAGTTCCTTCAGTCTCCTCACCCAGGACATCCCCGGCAGAGGTCTCCGCTCAGTCCGAGCCGTCAGGGGACCCCGCTCAGTCCGAGCCGTCAGGGGACCCCGCTCAGTCCGAGCCGTCAGGGGACCCCGCTCAGTCCGAGCCGTCAGGGGACTCCGCTCTTCGCCGCCGCATGCCACGCGGCCGTCCGCCTGAGGGTCCCACTCCGTCCGAGCCATCAGGGGGTCCGGCTCTTCTTCGCCTTCATCCTCGCCGCCGCCGGGAGCGCGGTCGGCCTCCGGCTCTTCTTCTTTGCCTGCTCCTCCTCGTCGCCGCCGCATGCCACGCGGCCATCCGCCCGAGGGTTCCGCTCTGTCCGTGCCGTCAGGGGGTCCGGCTCTTCTTCGCCTGCTTCTCTTCGTCGCCGCTGGGAGCGCGGTCGGCCTCCGGCTCTTCGTCTGCTCCTCGTCACCGCCACCGCTGGGAGCGCGGTCGGCCTCCGGCTCTTCTTCGCCTTCGCCGCTCGCCGCTGGGAGCGCGGTCGGTTTCCGGCTCTTCGTCGCCTTCGTCCTCGCCGCCGCCGCTGGGAGCGTGGTCGGCCTCGGCTCTTCGTCGCCTTCGTCCTCGCCGCCGCCGATGGGAGCGCGGTCGGCCTCCGGCTCTTCTTCGCCTTCGCCTTCGCCGCCGCCGCTGGGAAGCGCGGTCGGCCTCCCCTGTCGCCTGGGTCTCCTTTCCGCCGCCGCCGCCGCTGGGAGCGCGGTCGGCCTCCCCGTCGCCTGGGGTTCCTCTTCGTCCTCCGCCGCCGCCGCTGGAAGCGTGGTCGGCCTCCCCTGTCGCCTGGGGCTCCTCTCCGCCGCCGCCGCCGCTGGGAGCGCGGTCGGCCTCCCCCGTTGCCTGGGGCTCCTCTCGTCCTCCGCCGCCGCTGCTGGGAGCGCGGTCGTCCTCCCCTGTCTTTCTCTGGACTTCTGTTTTCGGACTCTGGGGCCTGGGTGGCCCCTTCTGACCTTTTTGTCCTCTGGACTTCTGTTTTCGGACTCTGGGGCCTGGGTGGCCCCTTCTGACCTTTTTGTCCTCTGGACTTCTGTTTTCGGACTCTGGGGCCTGGGTGGCCCCTTCTGACCTTTTTGTCCTCTGGACTTCTGTTTTGGCCTTTGGGGCCTGGGTGGCCCCTTCTGACCCGTTGTCCTCTGGACTTTTGTTTTTGGACTCTGGGGCCTGGGTGGCCCCTCCTGTACTGTTGTCCTTTGTTTTGTTTTGTCTTTTGGGGTTTTACTGTATTTGTTTCGGTCCTCCGTCCGTCTCCCGCCCTGGTTTGGTTTTTTGTTTGTTTTTTGGGGGTTTTTTTTGTTTCGGTCTCGTCCGGGTCCCCCGCCTCACGCCCTGGTTTGGTTTTTTTGTTTGGCCGTCGGGAGCCGGCCTTTGAGGGGGGGGTATTGTCATGGTCCTGGGCCGGTGGCCCAGTGTTTATGTTTTTGTATTTAGGTCTGCGTCCTTGTCTTGTGTCAAGTCTGCGTCTCTGTTCCCCTGTGTCACTTCCTGTTTTCTTTTGACAGTCTCGTGTTCCTTGTGCCTTGTGTTTAGTTTACTTCCCCCTGTATCGTTAGGTTCATTTGTTTCACCTGTTGTCCCCTGGTGTGTTCACTTGCCCTAATCCCCTTGTGTGTATTTAAGCCCTTGGTTTTCCTTTGTTCTTTGTTCGGGTCCTCGTCTGTTCATCTGTGTTATGTTGGCTGTGTGTTCTGTTTGTTTTGAAGTTTTCAAGTGTTCCAGTTTTTGAGTTTTGTTTGGTGTAGCTGTCCCTGCCCAGCCTCTTTCATTAAAGCTGTTTTTTTGAGTTCACCTCTTGTCCTGCGTCCTGCTCTGGGGTCCTCCCTGCCTTGCCTGCACCAGCCGTGACAGTATAGGCCTCTGCTTCCAGCTATCTCCATGTCCTGATGCCTTTCAGAGTAATACTGACTGTCCCTTTGTCTTTATTTCAGATTGGGTGTTTGGCTCTCGTCGTGTTGCGGTCCGCACAAGACTGAGGTTAACGCCATCACCAACACCATGAATGAGATGAGTGAGCTGAGTGGGAGGCCCCCGCTCATGGAAATGAGCTACATATCCCTGAACCACACCAACCATCTGAGCTCCAACAGACTGGAGGAGGTAGTGGTCACCATAGATGAGACACTACAGCAGCAACCTCCAGACACTCCCTCTGGGACTTAACTGCAACCTCCTGATATTCACTGAGAGAAATAAAGCAGCATCTTTGCTTGCTTTTTGTGTTATAGTGGATTTACAAGTCTGACACAAACGGAAGCTTTATCCACTGTTTCATCACCTGCAGGTGGCTGTGTAATGCTGGGCCAGAAAGTACTTGGAGGCATGAGATGCCGATGTTTGTATGTGACTTGACTCCTTTTTTGCTGAAAATGACTGAAGAGGGCAGCTACAGCTTGTTTGGACAAGCAACTGGCAAGAAAACATTTATTTTTTCATGTATATGCCAACCTTTGATTTTTCCAGGTAACCCCTCATGCTTTTACAGTGAACATATTACTACAAGCAATATTTAATCGCTCTAGATAGACAATAAATGCTGATCAGTGCTTATTGTAACATTTCTGATGGCAAAGTCAAAAACTTCAATTTCATAAGAACAATTACATCAACACTTTGTAATTTTTGCTGATGCTGTGATATGAGGTTTTGTATAATCATCGTAAAATGTCCTCTTTTTTCTGTAAAATAATAATGCTGTAATTACAGAAGGCAAAAAAAAAAAGAAAAGAAAAATAAGACATCTACTCCTGCAGATAAAATAAAATGATAGTTTCGTGGTATTACCTTGATGTAAAAGGGAAAAAAGTGCCGAGCCACCTTCAAGAGCTCTGGTTAAACCTGAATGCAAGAAAAAAAAATCAAATATGAAATTATCAAAGCCATCATTGAGTTGTCACCTCTCTAATCACATCTAAACACACTGCAAAAAATTTTCATGTTTTTAATGGTTACATGTCATGTGGAATGGCTTTTGTCCAAGCCTGTGTTTACCTTTATTACCTCACTATTAAGGGCTACATACTGCTGCTGATGAGTCTATGACAATGCTCAAAAATACAACTAATGGGGCTTATTTCTCCTTTGCATGCTGTGATCCTTATCCTCTGCAAAAACAGAGCTACCGTAAACTGTGCATTTGGAAGGGTCTGTTGTACCTGAAAGTTCTGATATCAGGGTCTGATATCATGATATACAGGTATATATATATATATATATATATATATATATATACACACACACATACAGTATGTATATATATATATATATATATATATATATGTATATGGTTTTTCACCATGAATTTCTGTCCCAGGGTGAGACTACCAACACTGACTTCTTCAGTACCGGGGGGGGGGTCTAAGGAAGAACATTCAGCAGAAACTGTGACCTGTGGGGTATGCAGTCTTGTGCGGACCCCCACATAGTGCATTTAACCTGCAGGAGTTTTTTTTATTTGTTTTGCTTCACATTAAGAAGATCTTAGTTCGTTACCTTCCCTATTTGCCTCTTTGTGACTTTCTTTGCTTCCAAAAACTGAAAAATCAAGTTGAAGCATCATCGCTTTGGCACATTAGAGGAGCTCCAGCACCCATCACAGAGGTACAAGTCCAAGAGGACGGGACAAAATTTACATTAAGTGCTCCAAAATTTGCAGCCACACCAAGAACAGTCCACCGGTGCATGAGAAGATGATGTTAAAAGGGAGATCTGCCAAATTTAAATCAAGTGATATTTTTAATTATCAGTCTTGTTCCTTGAACATATTAATTACACCAGTCTGTGAATACAGATGATAGTGTACCTATAAGGGAAATGAAATGGTAATGAAATGATGACAAGAAAAATAAGGGGGAAACAGCTCTTTTTTATTTTCTACCATGTTAATGCTGTCAGTCACTGTATTCCTTTCAAATCATTAAATAAATACTCATGGGTAAAATGTGCTTCTTCTTTATTTTATATGTCAAGTTGAACCCAAATTAGAAAAACAAATGTTTGTATCCTCTCTTCAGTAGAAATCATTATCATGTGGCCCTCCAAAATGTGTAGTCGGTCAATGATAAATATAAAAAAGGATTGGCAGATTCCACTTCATGTATATCAAGCAAAATCAACATTTTATATGACACATAAAACCACCTATTACATATACACTATATTATCAAAAGGATTCACTCATCTGCCTTCACATGCATATGAACTTGAGTGACATCCCATTCTTAATCCATAGGGTTTAATATGATGTCGGCCCTTTGCAGTTATAACAGCTTCAACTCTTCCATAATATTTAGGAGTGTTTATGGGAATTTTTGACCATTCTTCCAGGCACATTTGTGAGGTCAGACATTGATCTTGGATGAGAAGGTCTGGCTCACAGTCTCCACTCTAATTCATCCCAAAGGTGTTCTATCAGGTTGAGGTCAGGACTCTGTGCAGGCCAGTCAAGTTCTTCCACACCAAACTCACTCATCCATGTCTTTATGGTCCTTGCTTTGTGCAGTTATGCACAGTCATGTTGGAACAGGAAAGGGCCATTCCCAAACTGTTCCCACAAAGTTGGGAGCATGAAATTGTTCAAAATGTCTTGGTATGCAGAAGCATTCAGAGTTCCTTTCACTGAAACTAAAGGACCGAGGCCAACTCCTGAAAAACAACCCCCCACCATAATCCCCCCTCCACCAAACTTTACACTTGGCACAATACAGTACCGTTCTCCTGCAACCACCAAACCCAGACTTGTCCATCGGATTGCCAGATGGAGAAGTGTGAGTCGTCACGCCAAAAATATCTCTCCACTGCTCTAGAGTCCAGTGGCAGTGTGCTTTACACCACTGCATCCAACGCTTTGTGCTTGGTGATGTAAGGCTTAGATGCAGCTGCTTGGACATGAACACCCATTCCATGAAGCTCTCTACGCACTGTTCTTGAGCTGATCTGAAGGCCACATGACGTTTGGAGGTCTGTAGCGATTGACTGCAGAAAGTTGGCAACCTCTGCGCAATATGTGCTTCTGCATCCGTTTCTCCCACATTGTGATTTCACGAAGCCTACCACAATGTGACTGAGTTCCTGTCCTTCCCAACTGCTTCCATGACCAGGACAAAAACCACAATACTCCTCCTGAATCCAAGGTTAGACAGACTCTAGACAGACTCTCTTCTCCAGAACCCTGGCATAGACCTTCTCACAGAGGCTGTCGAGTGTAATCCTTTGAGGATAGTGAACACTCTCCAGGCCCCCCAGTTTGCCAAACCAGAGGCACTGTTCCTGACTTCCACTCAATGTTGCTGAGGCACATCAACCAAGGACCACTCCACAACATCCAAGACCCTAAGGGTACAAATATGATCCACCCAGGAACATGGCTACCAGACCCTGGTGACCTCACAGTGACAAGGGAGTCATGCCACAACTGACATTGCCCTTTGTTGCATAATATTTCAACAGCACCTCACTTGTTTTGGTTTTTACAGAAAAGTGTAGCTGTAGATGTAGAACTGCAGCTCACATGTGTCATATAACACAAATGTTGTGAGAGACCCTTGTTTAGTACTTTCAACCATGCAAGTGGTTGGTTTATCCAAACTGATCTCTACATGTACTAGACCAAAGCAAAATCTGACAGAAACAATAAGGTCAGTAATCATTTCCTTTAGCCTAAGTTGTCCTTTGTGTTTTGCTATTTAGTTAATATTACCATGGCAATCAACCACTAGCATTCAAGAAAACAGCCAAAAGATATAACCTCTCTAGCGTGTCCTGGCTCTGCCCCAGGTAGGGCATGTCTGGAACACCTCACCCAGGAGGCACCCAAAAGGCATCCTAAGGAGCCACCTCAACTGGCTCCTTTCGATGTGGAGGAGTAGCAGCTCTACTCTGAGCCCCTCCTGGATGGCTGCACTTCCCACCCTATCTCTAATGGAGAGGCCAGCCACCCTTTAGAGGAATCTCATTTACCCAGAACTCATGACCATACTGTAGGTGAGGGTGGAGATGTAGATCAACCACTAAATATACAGCTTCACTTTCATGCTCAGTTTTCCCTTCACTACAACGAACCATGTCTGCGTCACTTGCAGGCACAGCCCCAATCTGTCTGTCAATCTCCTGCTCTCTTCTCCCCTCACTCGTGAACAAGACCCTCGAGATATATATGAAATACCTGTTGTAAGTATTGGGGGCATCTTAGCACCATGATCCTCTTTAAGACATGTGACAATTTTTATTTCAGGCATAACTGCTTCAGTCACAATACTGAAAAAAAAATCATCTTCTGCCTACAAAATAATTTTAGGTAGGAGACGATAAATAGTTATAGAAAGTGATTTACACTATTGTGTACGTGGTGACCGAAGGATTTGAAGTGCATAACAGTAAATAATATGTAGCATATATATATATATATATATATATATATATATATATATATATATATATATATATATAGCAACAAATCTCAGATAGTTGCTGACTGCTGCTGCTGGTCTAACTTTAATAATATATATATATATATATATATATATATATATAAAGTGTGTGATGGAAAATCAGTGTCCCTTTGTTGAATTATTTAAATTCACAGCTTTATTACCAGACAAGGTAAAAATGTCTCCTTCTAAAAGGAGCAAACGATGGATCTAATTTGATAGCTCACACATCACAGCCTACCGCAGTCTGAATTTTTCATCACCTTAAAGCAGCTTCTAAGTTTGAAGTATTACTGTCTTTATGTGTCCCCAGGACAAACTCCAGCTTTGTACTCATAATGCTGCTGGGTGTAGCTGTTGTCAGGGGGCTCCCCCATTAAAAGACTAGATGACACGGGAGCTAATAAAAGGGCAGCAAGGCCTGCCAGACACCCTGCCTGCCCAGGTAACCATCTGTTACCAAAACTGCCCCCTAGCTTGCTCTGTGAGACCTCCTGTCACCTCAGTGGCTTTGTTCCAAGTGCTGTCACCTTGCTTCATTAGTGCTACTACTCAGTAAGTGCTTTCAGCCTCCACAACCAGCACACCAGAGTGAGCTACCTTTCTGCTATCTTTGCTTCAGTTTATCACACTGAAGCAGCCACTGTGTGTGAACTGTGTTCCTTTTCTTAGAGAAGACTAGAGTTTGTATAGAGTACTATGTAAAAATCTTGAGCCAAAAATAGGAAAGACCATTTCTCATGAAGCTTTGGCAAACTAGACGGATTGGCTGAGGGACCTGATGCATCTCTCGGGTCCTATGTTGGGTCTTTGCTGGATTTTTGGCTTCTGATATTGTTCATCTGCTTGTTTTTCAGGCCTGCCACTCCTTTTTTGTCCTACTTGTGTCTAGTTTCCTCAATTTTTTTTTTTATGACGCACAGCACAACCAAACACATTTATGCCATGTTTTTGGCTAATAGCTCTTTGGGGATCACTTTATTGGTGCAAAAATACAATTTTATGCATGTCAAACTGAGTTTTTCATAAATTCAACTAAAGAAATGGAAAAAATTATGTTTTTGTGATAGGTTGCAGCTAACAAAGTGCCTAAAACTACAATTTAAAATGAATTCTTTGCTAAGTTTTCTGTTATGTGTAGACACAACGCCTGTTCATCCCTTGAGTTGGGTGTCTTTTTATGCGTGAGTAATTCATGGATAAATGTTAAGTGGCTTAACAAGAACACTCAGGTACAAGAACTGGACTAAAAATGAGTGAAAATGCATCCAGTGTTCAAAGAAAAACTCTAAAAGAGCTTCAGAAAGTCTGGAGAACTATTGCTCAAGACCACCTTTGAAAAGTTCCAAGTCTGGCTGATTAGTAGGAAAATATACAGAAATGACTGGTGGCTCAAGACTTTTGCACATTACTATATTTCATTTTTAGTTCAGTTTAATTCAGTTTTTATTTACATAACGCCAGTCAACAGCCCCAAGCCCCAAACACTGACAGCAGGTCCTCCTCATTGTTTGCACTGAAGGAGAGAACAACATATTACATTACTGACAGTGAAATGTCTCAGAGGTTCTTTTTTTATTGGGCCATTGTGAGCTGAAAAAAAAATGTTGTGTCTTCAAACTTTTTAAAGAAAGGTTTACGTGAGTGTGCTTCATCACACTGGCTTTGTGCCACCATGAAGCATTTCTGGCGTTGAATAGGATGCTTTATTCGAGGTAGCAAAATGGTTCAAAGTGAGCATAAAAGTTCAGATGCAGAGAGGGCAGTTTTACAGATGGAGAGAAATTCCTGCCTTTGTTTGCTGCAGTTTAGATTTAGTGAATGCAACAAAATCACCAGTTTTTTTCCTTTCTGGTATAATAACTGTAATATTTCACATATGCTGAAACATACATATACACATTCCGTAACAGCATGCACAGAAATTATAATATGGAGCATTTTACTGGGTTAAAGAGGACAAAAGTGCCCCCAAGTGACAGAAGTGGTAGAATGCAGGGAGAAGGAAAAATGAAAAAATATAAACTGAAAGTAGAATATATTTTTAAAATACTGGTGGAAAGTAACTTCAAGTACTGCATTTAAGTTGGGGATTTGAGGTATCTGTTTTTCATTTAATTCAATGTAAAACTTCTAATTCACCATATTTAAGGGACAATGTTATATATTATTCTGTCTCCTAATATTGTTTGGCTTCTGTTTGTGGGTGGAGGCGTGGGTGGAGTAACTGAAGGAGGACTGAGGACACCTGTTTGGAGATGTGGGTTTAGTATAAGTAGCCTCTTCTTCTCCCCAATCAGCTTTTCTCTTTTTGTTCTAAAATACTGCTCTTTTACCTCCAAAGCTCCATCATATCCCTCTATAAGTGGCAGTTTTCCACACTTACTTGAATTCTCATGTGGAAACCTTGTCCACTGTTTCTCACTGTTTACAAGAGCATGGACCTTGCAAGTGTGAGCTGCCCTAGACTACCATAACATATGATCAGGGTCAAATCTGTCCAGTAGATGGCAATGAAACCACTGTCATCGAGTTCCCTGTGACAAGCGGGAGGGTTTGATTTGGGAAGCAAAATATGAGTCGGATTTTCAAACTGTAAAAGCTCTACTCTGTAGCACCCCAGTGCTCTCTGCTCCAGTCTTTGCAGCACCACTAACTGGAGGTTGATACTGAGGAGGTGTTCTCATGTTACAATCATGCAGTTTAATATCTTACATACTCATCTAACAAGTGTTCTGCAGCCCAACACAAGTATTGCTAAAGAAAATAATGAATACATTAAAAATACACATAAGCCATCGTTCTGTGTCCTAATATTGTTTTGTGTGTGTTTTCTTTTTGTCTTGTGTTCTAGGTACTGTCCATTAAAAGACAGACTGATGCTACCTCCGTAATGATCAGATTACAAGGAGACATCTCCAAATAGTTCATGCAGCTCAAAACTGCTGAGTGCTCTGAACGAGTAATCAAGTTTTATGTTGTGGTGGCTCAGCATTTATGAGTGGACATGGCTAGTTACCTTAACACTTAAGTGTGCGCCTGGCATGACGTCAGTTTATGTGCGCGACGTACACTGTAAACCGAACAAGTTCAGAGTACTCAAAACTTATGTGGAAACCGATTACCTCAAAATATTTTAGTTAACTTACTTATTTTTTTATTAAGTTACAATGTAAAAATTGTTATTCATATTCTTTAAATAATTATATTCTTTCAGTTCACCATACATAATTTTGATTTAGAAGTACTTCTTTGAAAAGATCTCTAGCAAATCAAATCTAAATTTAACTTTAACTTATTTCAGAATATAACACTCAAAAAAGACTAAAGTTCAACTATAAAATTTAACATTTTTTACCATGTTAAAATCTTTTAACAAAAAATATTTGTTCATGTAACAATATTTTTAAAGTCCTCTAGCTAAGAGGAATCCTACATGACATAGAGAACCAAGTGTATTCAGATTCCTTTCCAAAGTCATGACACAAATCAGCCCTGCCTCTGAAAGTAATTGACACACACACAAAAAAGTGCACATGAGCAGCTAAGTGAATACTAGACAAGTGTGTGTGTGTGTGTGTGTGTGTATATATATATATATATATATATATATATATATATATATGTATGTATGGATGTATATATATATATATATATATATATATATATATATATATATATATATATATATATATATATATATATATATATATACACACTCACACACACTTAATGGCAGTGGGTAAATATTTCTGATTATATATGTATAGGACTGTATGTGTTAGTGTGTGACTGAGTATGTGTACATATTAAACACAGGAGAACTAATAAGTGAACATTGGTTAATATAAAACATTGGGTCTTATTGTGTAAATTGCACTGAGCCCAATGATCAACATCAAACTGAAAACAATATTAAATAAATATCAATAACAAGAAAAAACTTATCAAAATAAATAATTTAAAGCTAACATCCTTCCAAGTAAAAATCAGTTCTTTATAAAAATGCTTATATTAAAAAACAAAAAAAAGTGCAAATTTCAGCCAAGTACAGCTTTTGATGGCAGTACATATTAATGACCTTATGTATCAAATGTTAACAGCTTCATTAAAGTTTGTGCACAGCAATGCCATTCAACATATTGTCAAGTCATGGCACTTAAAAGTACAGATTTGCTGGTGTACATGTACGCAAATAACAGCTTACCTAAAACCTGACTTACTGTGTTAGAAAGAGTTCATTTGTGAGAAGGCAGCGTTTTAGTTCTTTATCATCATCAAGACCCATCAGGATTTTCTGAATGAAGGTAAAAGTGTTAACAAGTTTCCTTGGGTAATCCAAATGCAGTGAGTACATCAACCCAAACAACAATGCAAATGCCTCAGCCCACATGGGGATATCACTTAACACAATATTATCTTTCACCACAACGGCAGTGCTTGCAGGACTGAAATGAACTGGACTTGTAGTACCCGCATTCATGACTGTTACCAGTGCAACAGGAGTGTTGATGATGTCTGGAACATCTGTCTCCTCCACCTGAAAAATGTATCCAAGGATAGGGCACAACTGTAAAGGTTGTCTTGAAGGCAGATATTACACAATATTTAATATTTCACAGTTCATTACACAACATGTAACTACAGCATATAAACAGATAAAGTAAACACAGTACAAGTTGTTTAGTAATAAAAATACACCCTGGTAGGTATGCACCATGTACATATATGGAGTGTATGTATACACCTTCAGGCAAATACTCCTTGTACACCTATACACACCCTACACACAAAGTTTAGTAGGTTCTTGGAAATACAAACAAATCTATTAAACTATTGATACTTACAGGGGTTGGACAATGAAACTGAAACACCTGTCATTTTAGTGTGGGAGCTTTCATGGCTAAATTGGACCAGCCTGGTGGCCAATCTTCATTAATTGCACATTGCACCAGTAAGAGCAGAGTGTGAAGGTTCAATTAGCAGGGTAAGAGCACAGTTTTGCTCAAAATATTGCAATGCACACAACATTATGGGTGACATACCAGAGTTCAAAAGAGGACAAATTGTTGGTGCACGTCTTGCTGGCGCATCTGTGACCAAGACAGCAAGTCTTTGTGATGTATCAAGAGCCACGGTATCCAGGGTAATGTCAGCATACCACCAAGAAGGACGAACCACATCCAACAGGATTAACTGTGGATGCAAGAGGAAGCTGTCTGAAAGGGATGTTCGGGTGCTAACCCAGATTGTATCCAAAAAACATAAAACCACGGCTGCCCAAATCATGGCAGAATTAAATGTGCACCTCAACTCTCCTGTTTCCACCAAAACTGTCCATCGGGAGCTCCACAGGGTCAATATACACAGCCGGGCTGCTATAGCCAAACCTTTGGTCACTCGTGCCAATGCCAAATGTCGGTTTCAATGGTGCAAGGAGCGCAAATCTCGGGCTGTGGACAATGTGAAACATGTGTTGTTCTTTGATGAGTCCACCTTTACTGTTTTCCCTACATCCGGGAGAGTTACGGTGTGGAGAAGCCCCAAAGAAGCGTGTCACCCAGACTGTTGCATGCCCAGAGTGAAGCATGGGGGTGGATCAGTGATGGTTTGGGCTGCCATATCATGGCATTCCCTTGGCCCAATACTTGTGCTAGATGGGCGTGTCACTGCCAAGGACTACCGAACCATTCTGGAGGACCATGTGCATCCAATGGTTCAAACATTGTATCCTGAAGGCGGTGCCATGTATCAGGATGACAATGCACCAATACACACAGCAAGACTGGTGACAGATTGGTTTGATGAACATGAAAGTGAAGTTCAACATCTCCCATGGCCTGCACAGTCATCAGATCTAAATATTATTGAGCCACTTTGGGGTGTTTTGGAGGAGCGAGTCAGGAAACGTTTTCCTCCACCAGCATCACGTCGTGACCTGGCCACTATCCTGCAAGAAGAATGGCTTAAAATCCCTCTGACCACTGTGCAGGACTTGTATATGTCATTCCCAAGACGAACTGACGCTGTATTGGCCGCAAAAGGAGGCCCTACACCATACTAATAAATTATTGTGGTCTAAAACCAGGTGTTTCAGTTTCATTGTCCAACCCCTGTACTTTCCAAGTCTTGAAGAAGTGTGGGTCCTCTCCACGCAGGTATACAAGGAGGGCAAGAATGGCTGCTATGCATTTCATGTTGATGCCATCTAACTGCTTAAAAAAAAAGAAAGAAAAAAAAAAGAGTATTGACAAAAAGCTTTCATGCTTTTGGACAAGTGACAGGTTGTGCCACGCCAATGACTTGTTTTGCCAGTGGGGCAAAAAAAAGACTGGAACCCTATGTCAGTGAATGGGTGGGACTCAGAACGCAGGATTCTGATAAAGAGTTCACAAGTTTATTGTCCAGTATGGGTTTTGGGACTGAACAGGGGAATCTCCAGATCCAGAGGGGGTTCTGGTTTCCAAACAGGATTCTCCGTTGTCACTGTCACCTCGCTAAGGGGAAAACACACACAATCCGGTGGACAGTTGAATATCTGTGCAGACAGAAGAAGCAGGTGAGCGATAATCAATTGAGTCCAACAGTGCAGGCAGTAAAACAGGAGCCAGTTACTAACGTGACTCGACTGACAATCCAGCGCTGACTGAACGACCCGCTTCTGCTTAAGAAGCCACAGTAAAACGAGATAATGAGCCACTGATCATCCTCTCCAGGTGTGCAATCAGCTCCCAGGAACCTCACCTCCGGTATACCAAGGCGGGACACCAACTTCACACACACAACACTGAGGAGAGGGAGAGAGCGAGAAAAGGAGAACAGGGAACCAATCCAAACAGAACAGGCAGGCTCTGACACCCTAAGCCTAAAACATCTGTATGTTACAGGATAATTAACTCAACAACATCTTCTAAATTACATCAGTGACAGTAAATGGTTGTTCTGTGTCAGCCTACAACAGCAAGTGACTTAAAACAAGTCAGCATATTTTAAATGATTGTACTGTATAGAATTATTTGGATGATTGTACTAAACCAACAAATTTAGACGCAGATGCTTAATTAGATGAAGTAATCTGTTAACTCACCTGGAGATCCTAAATCTTTAAGATATCACGCAGTGCTTCTGATATCTTGCCAGTGCGTGCTGCCATCTTTCTGTACAAGGCCAACAGTCTAGGGCAGGGGTGGCCAACTCCAGGCCTCGAGAGCCGGTGCCCTGCAGGTTTTAGATGTGTCTCTGATCCAACACACCTGAATCAAATATAGAACGTCATTAGCAGGACTCTGGAGAACTTGACTGCATACTGAGGAGGTAATTCAGCCATTTGATTCAGGTGTGTTGGATCAGGGACACATCTAAAAGCTGCAGGATACCGGCCCTTGAGGCCTGGAGTTGGCCACCCCTAGTCTAAAAGGACGTCTGTCGAGCTCAGCGTAGAACGGGTTACGTAGGTTGACGTTTGTGATATGGTGGAAATCAGCACAAACCTACGAAATCAGGCACACAAGCCAAAAGAACCACAGTGAAAAAATAATCTGATTAATAGGTGTTATTCTTCATTTAAAAAGAAAAAAAATAGCATTGAGCGTATGCGTTTTACCTGTGATTCGATCTGAAGGGCTGGCCATTTCTGCAGGAAGTCTTTAACCAGTGAATCTGCCTGAATGATCTCCTGGCGACAGAGGGCAAAGGTCATCTGCATGATTTTTTCTATTAATTGAAGGCTTCAGTCACTCTTTTCAACTTCATTTTAAATCTGTAGGCTCATTTCTTCCAAGCTGCTCTGGTTTTCTCCTTGAGGAAAGTTGGGAAGAAAGTTCACTTGAGCTCGTCTGGCTCTTTTCATCATGAAATGGGGATGTGCTTTGTCAGGGTTGTTCATGCTTCTTCTTCCTGAATTGGCAGATACCTCCACACATCCAGATCTGGATAATAATCTATAATCAGGAGATATATTATATTTTTTCCATTTCTTGGGCAATTTATCATGGACTTTGTCTTCTGATACAGATGCAGTATACAAAAGCTCACCTCATAAATACAGCAATAAAAACAAAGATTTGAATGTCAAGGCTCTTACAAACACACACACACACACACACACACCTTGTGACTGAGGTTCCTATGAAACTCCTTTTCACCAGAGGGAGGTAGTCTGTCACTGATATGTCAATAAACAGATGTACGGTATGAAATTATTACATTACAATCTGAATCTGTGGTGCCCTCACTACAGCCTGGCAGGACAAAGCTAGTGCCACAACAGCCTGTTCCTGCAATGCAGCATTTCAGCAACCTTTAACACTCGAAGAGCCATTTCGACCCGGTTTCCACAGAAAAGAAAACACTGAGAGCCGCAAATACTACCGGAAGCTGGTAGCCGCTACCGGCTTCCACGAGTGAGGATTATATTGAGAGATGGAAAATAAAAAAAATAAAATAAAATAACTTTACATTAATATTTCAAGATCACAATAATGTTCCAGTTTAGAACTACAACAAAAAAATGAACTAACAAAAATAAAATGCACTTCAATTGGATACTTATACAGGGTTCTAGCCAGAAATTTTTTTCAGCCCGGACGTGTGTGGATGTGTAGTTACATTTCTCGAGGTGCATGTCAGTTATGTACGTAGGACCGCTGAAGAACTCTAAATCAGGCCTTATTAGATTGATAGTGTGATAATTTTTGCATATAATCCAGAAGAGTAACACCTATATAGCATGCATTTAATGTGTCCCAGAGTGCTGTTTCCTTCCACTAATGGGCTTTCAGAAGTCACATAAAAGCATACACAAAAAAAAACCATAATCCAGATGTTTTATCAAGCAGCTGCTAAACGCATTTCGTGCATTGAAATATCAGCAACCTGTAGGTTTTTCTTGAAGGCCTTTCACAGCTCCACTAGTGCTGAAAACTAATGTTTGACTATGGCTTTCTGAATACAAACAGGGCTGCAACTATCGATTATTTTAGCAATTGAATTTCTATTCTATTCTATTCCATCAATTAATCAAGTAATCGAATAAGAAATCATCTGCATATTTTAACTAATGTACTGCAGATGTTTCTATGTGTGAAAAAAGGTGGATGGAGCAGCTACAAAGTTCTCTTTTCTTCATGTTGCTGATCAGGTGGTTGATGAAGGGATCTCCAGCTGTTTCCCGGTTGCTCCACCTGACCTCACTGTCTCAGTTATGGCTCCGCCTCTTTGTGCTGCAGACAGACTGCACCTGAAACAGCTGCTGCTGTTGTTTTTGTTGAAAAACTGGAAGCTGCAGGAGCTTAATGCTTTTTATTCACAAGCATCCTCCTAATTACGTTTCTACTGCAGGTCTATTTTTAGTTACTAATCAGCGATTAATGCATAAAAATTTTGATGGAGCCCCTTGGTACTTAGGGGGGACTTACGGCAACACGATCGCTAGTGCTAATGACAGCTCCCCTCTAACAAACTGGCTATAGCGATCCTTTTTGGTGGCTACAGCTGAAGTAAGGAAAAAATAACAGCTGACATTCTCTGCATAGAGCACAACACACGCACACGTGCAGGGGTCTTACTGAAATGCCATTAGTCACTCAGCATTCCCTGAACCTTCTTTTAGTAACACCAACCTCAAAACATTTATTTGAAGTTGTGTGACCAATCACACAACACCGAGAATTCACAGATCCGTTAGGCAATGCTCCAAGAAGAATAGAACCACTTTTCTAAAATGACAGCAAATCTTAAAGGAGAAAAAGAAAAAAAAAACACTAAACATATTTATATACAGGTGCAGGTTCCTGTCATCAAGTGTGTTGTCATATGATTCAGTGAGATTTCATTCTGTGTGAAACCTGCAGCTATTCTGAGCTGTGAAACACACGTCTCATTACACTTTTCGCACATAACTTTGGGTGTTACCCAGGAAACCTGCATCTTTTCTTCTTATCATATATTACTGAGCAGTGTGAGGTAGTGTCCAGGCAGATCACTGTTATCCTGTGTGTGTCTTAGCCTCTAGCAGCTGGTTCATGTGTGCTGCCAGGCGCTCATGGAGTGCAGTTAGCTTCTTCAGTCAGTAGGTGTGAATCATATCAGGGCCTGGTGCTGTCCAGCTCTTCATATGTGAGACTCTTTCTTGGATGCCTGCCACTGTGATGGTTACTGGGGCCTGTTCAGGGAGGTTGCTGTGATCTGCTCTTAGATCCACTAGCCACTGAGCATTGGTATTGTGTGACGCATCCTCCTCCCATATGCTCTTCCAGTATTACTCTGTCTCCAGCCTTGGTGGGGATGCTGTTCTCATATTGTTCCCCTGCCACCGAGAGTATACCTCGGATGGTTCGGTGGAGAACATCGGTTTATTTTCCTGGCTTCTATCTCCCTACTATCCCTCTTCAGGCGGTTAGCCAAGGCTGTGAGTCTTTGCTTGGCAGTCTCTAAGGCCTAAGTTATGGACAGCATGTTGTACTTCTTAGGCACCGCTTTCTTCTTCATCCCACCCTTCTGCAACTCTGAGAGCTGGCTAACCTCCTTGATCTTAGCCTCCAGTCGTCATTTCCATGGAGGGTACTGTTCCTTAATGCTGTTCATCTTATAGCCAAGCATCTCAAGGATTACTGCTGCCATGTTATACATCAACTGAATGGTTTCAGTGATGGTGGTGGTAGGGATCGTCCGTAGTGCTGCATTTGCATCTTCTAGTAGGTCTTCAGAGAGTACTTCACATAGTCTTGGTAGTCAGCGTATTGTTACTGGGGCTTGGTACCCAATCTCGGAGTGTGGGGATGACCTGACCTGTCGTCCTGGATCCCCCTTGCCATAGCATTTGTGTTGTACCTCATCAATCTCTAGCTGCTATAGCAGCTGCTTCCTTCTTATGTTGGAACACTGAGCCACAAGTTGTTTCACCGTCAGTTTGGATGTTGGGTTTTGAAGAATCCATAGGTCCCACATCCTCTTCATGTAACCCCTCTCACTGGGATTATATGTGTAGTAGCATTCCAACAGTTCCCGATTCTCATCTTGTGTCTACTTATGCCGTAACCTTCTAGTTCCAGTAGCCCACTTATCATCAGAATGCCCTGGTTCCTCAACACCTGACGCGGACCTTGTTAATCCGGGCGACGTCCAAGCCGGTATGGCTTCAGTCATGTATCTCTCGCTCATATTCCGAGGTAGGCTTAGTTAGCATGGGGAGTTTAGCCATGGGGATCCTTCCTGGAAGTATGCCCTGGTCCTGCTCCAAAGACCGTAATGTTACCACTACGCCA
>JAMQGT020003543.1:0-39080 GCA_024447675.2 Pterophyllum scalare | reverse complement strand
TGTGTCTTAGCCTCTAGCAGCTGGTTCATTTGTGCTGCCAGGTGCTCATGGAGTGCAGTTAGCTTCTTCAGCCAGTAGGTGCGAATCATATCAGGGCCTGGTGCTGTCCAGAAGGACTCTTTCTTGGATGTCTGCCACTGTGATGGTTACTGGGGCCTGTTCAGGGAGGTTGCTGTGATCTGCTCTTAGATCCACTAGCCACTGAGCATTGGTATTGTGTGATGCATCCCATATGCTCTTCCAGTATTGCTCTGTCTCCAGCCTTGGTGGGAGTGCTGTTCTCATATTGTTCCCTGCCACTGAGAGTATACCATGGATGGTTCGGTGGAGAACATCCGATTTACTTTCCTGGCTTCTATCTCCCTGGTATACCTCTTCAGGCAGTTAGCCAAGGCTGTGAGTCTTTTGCTTGGCAGTCTCTAAGGCCTCAGGTATGGACAGCCTGTTGTACTTCTTAGGCACCGCTTTCTTCTTCATCACACCCTTCTGCAACTCTGAGAGCTGGCTAACCTCTCCCTCCGTGCTGCCTTGATCTTAGCCTCTAGTTGTCGTTTCCAACTGCTCCTTATTGCTGTTCATCTATCTCCCTGGTATACCTCTTATTGCTGCTGTCACCATTATGAGATTACTGCTGCCGTGGGTACTGCTCCTTATTGCTGTTCATCTTATAGGATTACTGCTGCCGTGTTATACATCAACTGGTTGGTTTCAGTGATGGTGGTGGTAGGGATAGCATCTTCTTAGCCATGATCTTATCTTTCAGGTCAGCTGCTCTGGTATCCAGTGTACATGCTGTCATTCTGGCTCCGCCTTGCCATAGCACTTGTGTTGTACCTCATCAATCTCTAGCTGCAATAGCAGCTGCTTCCTTCTTAAGTTGGAACACTGAGCCACAAGTTGTTTCGCTGTCAGTTTGGATGTTGGGCTTCGAAGAATCCATAGGTCCCACATCCTCTTCATGTAACCCTCTCCTGGGATTACATGTGTAGTAGCATTCCAACAGTTCCCGGTTCTCATCTCGTGTCCACTTAACTGCACTTAAACACCGTAACCTTCTAGTTCCAGTAGCCCACTTATCCAGAATGCCCTGGTTCCTCAACACCTGACGTGGACCTTGTTAATCCAGGCGACGTCCAAGCTGGTATGGCTTCAGTCATGTATCTCTCGCTCATATTCCGAGGTAGGCTTAGTTAGCATGGGGGGTCTAGCCTGGGGACTCTTACGCCCTGGTCGGGATTCAAACTCCCTCCTGCTCTATAGACCGTAATGTTACCACTACGCCATCTACTGTCTGTACACACACACAGACACACACACACACACACACACACACACACACACACACACACACACAGACACACACACACACACACACACACACACACACACACACTCACACAGACAGAGAGCACCATGGATACATGACAAATGGCTTTGTCATTCTGTTGTGTCATACAGTCATTGATTGCTTTTATGATTCATTATTATTATTCATCATTAGTCACTGGTTGCTGTTCATCACGACTTCTGTCAACACTGGTGTGATATTTATGCAGTTATGTGTGAAATAGGATAACAAGTGAAGTGACATTTAATGCATTTTGGGGTGTACCTTATGATGATGGGGATGGGGTCCCTGAAATAAATGTATGAATGGATAGATGTATGGACAAGTCAGATATGGGGGCACATCCACAATCATATATCTGCATATTTATTTCTGTTTAAAGATTAGAAAGTTATTAAAATGTTGTTTACAAACGATTAATCTGTGCAACAGCTTACCTGCTCTGACCCGCACACACAAAAATTCTTGTGCTCTTAGACTCTGATCGATCCTGTCTCATTGTCAGGGATAATTTGTAACAAATAATTAATTACATGTCGTACCTTTTAAAATGAAAATGCAGAGCTGACTTTCATTTACCATCTCAGTAGTTTAGGCAGAGTGAGACTGAGAGCTGGTCACTTGCATATTACTGAAGGGAATTCCTCAAGACAGCCATATCTTTTAATCCGGTTAGTTGAGCAACTTGCAAAGATGCAGCATAGATATGCACTGTTCTCACCTTTTGTTTGCCTATCTTACAATGTGAGTGCATGCATTCTGACTTGTGCTGTGTTGAAAGAGATGCATGAATGTTATAGGTTTGACCTAGTATGATCTACATTTAACATTTAAGACTGCCATCACAACTTTTACAGAAAAATAATGAGAGCGTGCTTTCAGACACAAACCTGACCCTTTCAGATGCTGTCAGCTTAATGGACAGGAGTGCACTTCTTTAAAGGGTCTTAAGATGTGCCCTGACTCTGTTCTTCTAAGTGGTCCAGTGCATTTCCAAAGAATGTGTGATTTTATAACAGATCCCAGGAATTGTCTAAAAGGCTAATGCAACAGTGGATGCTAAAGATGACTGAGCTCTCTGTCACTTTAGATGAGAAATGACTGGAGTGGAGAGACCACTCAACACTTGAGTGAAGTAACCACCAAGATTAGAGGATTTGTATATCATTGGCAAGAAATCTGAGTCTGTCTCACCCTTGTTTTTACCTCCGACAACCTGTTGTGACCAGTGCTAGCCCTTAAAAATGAACAGCAGCAGAGCAGCAGTGAAGGTAAGAGTAGATGAGCCTGGTTGCTGATGGTTAATCAATCATCCTTACTGCTGAAATGAGAGCAAGTTCCACTGCAGTGATCCTGAGGTGGTGATGGGAAGGGAGGAGAAGGGAAGAGACACAAGGGTGGCAGCAGGGAGAGGGTTAGTAAGATAAAGTGCAACAGAGTGGAAAAGACAAAGACAAGGTTTAATCACATCCCCATCAGAACCCAGAACTGACCCACACAGACAGGGTGGGAAAGGAGCTTAGCACATAGAAGATGGTGGTTTAAATTTCAACTTCAAACAGACTTCAAACTTCAAAACTGTCTCAAATAATGTAAAATAGAGAAAAAATAAAATAGGTACCATACCCTGCATACCCCTCTGAAGGACTGCATTTCATCATTTTGCTTAACAAACCTCTGTCTTGTGTGTCAGTTTCTGAACAGGTGATGAAATTCATTGCATTGGAAACAACTTGATTGCAGCTTTTGTCATTTCCAGCCGTTCAGGGAGCAAACTGCACCCCAGAGATTTTCATCACCTGTCAGACTTTGTGGCCACTGACTTTGTGATCAGGTGGGAGGTTTTTAATTGTACAGTTTATGTGGGAGATATCCATGTGCAAAATTTAAAAAGAAAAAAAAAATATGTGGAATGCACTGTGCAAACAGTCTTTTATATATCGGTGTGAATGCAGCTCAGTGGTCTTAGATTTAAAAGCTCTCATCTGAAAGCCACTGAAGCAAAATGTGAACTTGTCCTTTCAGATACAAAAGGAGTGAACTTGGAATTGAACCTACACTGTTTATGTTAAGAGGGTGATATTGGACATCAAGAAAGAAACTTGAGTATTTTCTGCTGAATACTTAAAAGGGAAACATTTCTGTTGATTCCGCCTCCCCTCCCCCCTTCCCCGTCTCTCCAGCCAAAATGTTTTTCTTCCAAGGTCTTCTCTTTTCAAGAGTGTTGAATAAAACATGACGTCAAACTCAGCCGTGTTGCTGCTAATCTACTTTCTATACAGTTTGCGGCGTATTAGCTTTGAAGCACATTTAAATGTGGTGTTGTGTGCACCTCAAGAGGTCACTGCCATCGGGCCAATCAGAAACACAAATAAATAGCAAGGCTGTCAACAAAAAATGTCAGTAAGAACCACAGTCCACGGCAGATTTCGGTTATTTTTAATTTTTTTGAATGGTATGGTAAGAGTCAATGTTGCTTAACTTTTATATATAAAATAGGCAATTCCACAAAAAGATGCATTACTGTAGGGTGTTGACTCAGGCTTCCTATCAAAATAAACACAGACAAGTGTTATTTTCCTTTTAGCTTGTAGATAAATAATTTATTATACTTGTAACAGTCTATCAAGAATGTTTGCAATTTTAAATAGCTGTCACCATGAGCAAAAAACCATTAAGATGGTCAAACGTGAGGCAGTGTTTTATTTTTTTAATATGCACATGCCTACCTGGACTGATGATAACCTTTAAAGCTGACCCCCCCCCCCACACACACACACACAAACACACACAAACACATACACTTTTCTTGTACTGTGTACTTCAGCAGATGCAAGTTTATCCTTCATCTCAACAGAGTGCTTATTAAGGCAAACTTGGGAACTTATTAAGAATGAGGCAGCCACTGGAAAACATTTCACAGCAGCATGGTTCCACAGTGACCCCAACTGAGTCGGATGTTTAACTGGTGTCGATGGGAGAAGCAGCACTGACCTTTTCACTGCTCAGTGGGCGAGGAAGGAGTTGTTAAAGTTCACATGAAACATGAAGCGCATGGATTTCCCCTCACAACTGCTGATAAAAAAAACAAACAAACAAACAAACAAAAAGCCCACCAATGTTTTCAGCCAAACCAGTTTTAGAGCCCAGAGAAAATAGAAAACTGATATTTGTGGTCTGCCCACATTGTAGTCAGATGACTTTGGCGATCCCTTGACCCCAGTGATCCCAACTTTTTTACCAGTTCTGTAAAATGTCTCAGTGTCTTTGGGATGGATTGGCGCACACAACCATGAATGTTTGGCCGATGCCAGCACTCTGTTCTCTTGCCATCTTCAAGATAAAATGTGAAGTTTGCCAGAACTTTGGTTTGAGAACATGCGACGTGTACATCGTGTTTAACGCTAATCAACAGATTTCAGAACAAAAACACACTGAACTGACATAGTGAACGTGATATAAAAACACTGCTTATGCCTAATGCAGTGGTTAAGCACTGTCGCCTCACAGTGAGAAGGTCCTGGGTTCAAATCCACCAGCCTGCTGGAGCCTTTCTGTGTGGAGTTCATGTTCTCCCCATGTCTGTGTGCATTCTCTCCAGGTACTCCATCGCCCTCCTGCACTGCAAAGACATACATGTTAGGTTAATTGATGATTCTAAATTGGCTGTGAGTGTGAATGGTTATCTGTCTCTGTGTGTTAGCCCTGCAAAAGATTGATGACCTGTCCAGGGTGCGCCCTGCTTCTTGTCCAGTGACAGCTGGGACAGGCTTTGGGCCAACTGCATCCTTGAAAATTGATAAGCAGAAGAAAATGGATGGCTGTTGGTCTCTAACTAACCATTTCAGAGCTCTGTCAGTGCAGCTGTAGACACTTTGTTCTATTTATTAGTCAACGGCTGATTAAAGATCAGCATCATCACACCTTAACATGCAGTAACAATAGGTCAATATGTCAGTGTGTACTAATTAAAAGAACTCAGCTCAACCGCTGAGCAAAGCATCTCAAATTTAATGAACTTTTTTTCCCCAAGTGTTGCTCTAATTGCTGCAACCCCCCCCCCGTTGTCATTCTTTTTTTCCGTTATCCCTCGTGCATATGGTAAAGTCCTTGTTTTTGAGTACCAGTGCCAGAACTTTTTGTGACACAGCTGGAGACTCTCAGTGGAAAACAAATGTAAATTTCATTATCCAGACGCTAGAGAGAATAATGCAATACTAAAACTCTCTGTCTCTCTGCCAGAATGTGCGGTGCTGTTTTGCTTTTTATGTCTCTCCACTGTGTGCTCGCTAATGGCCAGTCCTAATGCTTTTCCTCTTAATAGTGGAGTTGTTTTCCATAGGGGAACAGGATGGACCTGGGACACGGTGTGGCCGCATCTCTTCTAATGAGCAGCAATTTAGTCATTGCACCAACTAGAGCAGAACGGAGTAAATGAACAACAAAAATGAAAAAAAAAAAATTTGCTTTGCAATTGCTTGGCTGAATGCCAAATTCCTGTGTTTTTTAAGGGCCGCCAGTGGATGTGGAGGGAGATGAAAGAGCAAGGCCAGCATGTTTTTGTGAGTATGCGAGAGACGGGCTTAAAAACAAGAGGACAGCAGTGAGAAACACATACATTAGCCACTGACTGAGCCTACTGCTGAAGGGCTGTCCTTGTAAGAATGTCACTGTATACAACACTGTCCAAGACTGGGATCCTCCAATCAGTTACTGGCAACTACTCCTCAGCAAGAAGAAGACCGAGCAGCTGCGAGAGGCAATTTATAGCACACGAGAAAGCTTTTTATAATTAACGCTACAAGGTTAGAGTCACCAAAATTACCCCATTCAAAATTATGCATGCAAGCCCAATTTAAAGAACAAACAAACACTGAAAGATGTGGAAGATTGTGTAGCAGCGTTACACTAAATGCGCATAATTGTTTTGCGTTATCAGTTTTCGCAGGAACGTTTCCCTCAATAGTTAATCAAACAAAGCTTCTTCAGCAGACATGAGAAAGAGTAAAACATGTCTGTGGATGTCTTTAGATAGCATTCATTGGCTGGTATATGATGGAATCCCTGGATATGGTGCAATTTTTCAGTGCTACCAGCTGCAACTAAATGATTACTGACTGCGTCTTGTGCCTGGCCACACACACACACACGAGATGAGAGAGCTCAGGGGAAGAAGGAGAGAGAAAACAGACAGGGGTTTATTCAACATATCAGCAGTCAGGTAATCCGACTGGCAGTGGAATAAGAAGATTAGCAATACTCACTGATGAGTATGAATTCACAGGAAATATCGCTCAGGAGTCTGCTGAGTTGAGCTGCAAACCTGGACAAGTTCAGGGAGAGTTAAATTTTAACAAATTCTGAACTCATTTTAACTGACCTTGACATGTTTTTAGCTTTTTATTAAGATGCATCTGTAAAATACTCCTGTTTGTTCTCCCTCTTACCCCAGAGTGCTTTTATTGGATGGCTTCCATTCATTATGTGGTGTTACCTTAATTTGACATTTGCAAAAAAAAAAATCTCCTATCTTCTCAAACAGGCATCTTTGAGGTTACATCTTTGAGTGAGATGTTACAAGGAAGACAGGCAGAGTACAGGATGCTGAAAAAAGTAACAGGTTTTTCATACTGATTAGTAGAGGAGGTGTTACACTTGCCAGATGACATAGTAAGAGGCATTAAAGATTAATGGACAGGAAATGATCTGTAAATCACTGTTATGATTCATGCATATTTAATGAAGCCTCATAAGCAATAAAAACCCTGAGCCTGAGTGTAGATCCAGTGCTTCTTCTGCTTTATATGTTAATGAATATATAGGTGCTGTCAGCAGCCAGAACCCCATCGACCAGCCTGCAGGCACCAGCTTTCACACGTTTTTCACAAAGCCTCTCAGATGGATGAGAGGCACGCATGCCTAAATGGAAATGACGGGATAAACAAAGCTATCTCTTCCTGTGAGCAGCCATCCTTTTGCTAAGCAAACAGCGAACAAAACCCTCTCCATTAGAAAATGGACCGAGGTAAGCAAATTAAGAGAAATCCATTCCTATCAGGTTTGATGCCTGTAGGCTTTATAATCTACAGTAACTTTCTCAAAGGTTAAGTGCAGAGGAAATAGTCTTTTTTTTCCCCCCGAAAACTACTGAATAATGTACAATTAAAACTGAGGAAGAACAGGGAAGCTGATAGAGTGGAAATCCATTGCCAGTAGTAACTAAGGCAACAGTGAGAAAGGTTGTCCCTCACAGTAACAGTTTTCTCCACACCTTGTGTATGAGCACTGTGTGTATAAATATCAGCATAAAAGCAATTATAAAAATAAAAAAAAATTCTTAGATTGGAATTTTAAAGTCCACACGTTCCAGGAATGACACTGTTTCTCTCTACTACACTGCAGTTTGGATATAAGTGAGGAATTTATACTTTGCCATGCACAGTACATGTTTCCATCTTGCAAATATGTGAAATTTCCAAGTTGAGGTTTTTGGACAGGTCCAGTGCACAAGGAGTTAGGCTTATTACATTATTGTCCCAATTATGTCGTGTTAAGGAATGTCATGGCTAGATGGACTGACGATTGAAATACAGCACAGTCCCAGAGATGTGGCTGGTGTGGAAATGTGACACCATAGCCCAGGGACAGAATTTGTCATTTCACATGCTCTTCTAAGCAGACAGGAAAGTGAAGCTGTCTAAATATGGAATGCTTGCAATGATATCTAACGAGATATGAGTGACAACACTAAACTGGAGAGAAATGAAGAGACTTGCAACAGATTACTGGTTATTTTGGCCAGCATGTTGCTTTAACACAGGGGATATGAGCAGTACAAAAGAACTGGAGACGTAGTGCAAGCGTACACATCACAAATGCAGCACCCAACCCTGAATGCAGGAACAGATTACAGGACATTAAAAATTCCAACTGGCATTAAAAAAAAAAAAAGTCACTCAAAACTAACACTTGCAAAATTGTCTGTTCCAACTAAATGAACAGGCAACATGAAATTAATTTTTATGACAAAAGTAAGAAAGCCCTGCTAGGCTTTGATGCAGTCACATTCTCTAATCCTTGGTGCAGTACAACTTGTCTGATATCCAACCAAAAGCTGTGAAAAAAGCCCATTTCACCTCAACATGAACTCGTCTCTCATTGGCTTTTTTCCAATTCTTGGCATAAATCTGTGATCCCCACACACCACAAGAGCTGTTGTAAGATGCTGAATCGATTTTAGACAGAATCAGCTTGGCTCAGATCTACTGGGCAGGTTAAGTTTAAAGTAGTAAAATGTCATGCTATTAACCAGCTAACCTTACAATACAATAACTGGATTTCTCACTTCATTGTTAAGATGGATATGCATTATACAAATGATACCTTAAAATGTTTTTTACAATGTTTCAAAAAAAGAACGTGTGTGTGCGTGTGTGTGTGTGTGTGTCTATCTATCTATCTATCTATCTATCTATCTATCTATCTATCTATCTATCTATCTATCTATCTATCTTTGATACACAGGGACAGTGTAGAAGAAAAGTTGTTAATTTACTGGTCGACCTACATCCCCACCCTCACCTATGGTCATGAGCTTTGGGTAGTGACTGAAAGAATAATATCGTGAATATAAGCAGCAGAATTGAGCTTCCATGAGCCACCGAAGGGTGGCTGGCCTCTCCCTTAGAGATAGGGTGAGGAGTGCAGCCATTCGTGAGGGGCTCAAAGTAGAGCCGCTGCTCCCCCACATCGAAAAGAGCCAGTTGAGATGGTTTGTGCATCTGACTGGGATGCCTCTTGGGTGCTTCTTGGGTGAGGTGTTCGAGGCATGTCCTACTGGGAGGAGGCCCCGGGGCAGACCTAGGACACACTGGAGAGATTATATCTCTCAGCTGGCCTTGGAATGCCTTAGGGTCCCCCTGGATGAGCTGGTGGAGGTGGATGGGGAAATGGAGGCCTGGGCTTCTCTCCCTAGGCGACTGCCTTCGCGACCTGGCCCTAGATAAGCGGAGGATGGATGGATATTTGACACATGAGATTTTGAGACTACACCACCACTGTGACTTTTTAAAGTCACCTTTTTAAATAAATTGCACAATACATTTTAAAGCAATAAATTGCAAAAAAGAAAAAAGAAAAGAAAAAAGAGCAAATAGGATACAAATGAAAACTCGTATACAGTACCAGTGAAAAGTCTGGACACACTCACCCATTCTTATGAGTGTTCAATAAACACTCCATTAAAAAAAAAAATTCTAGCAATTATTTCATGGTTCAGGCTTTAAAGGGTTGCAGTTAGTCTTTCTTCACCATGTTCCTACCCAGTCCCCTGTTAGTAGCACCAATATCATTCTTCTCCAAATATGTCACAGCAGAGAAGACAACAGCAGCATCAGCATCCTTCAGGTGTCTCCTGATGCCCCGTGCACTCCAGGTCCAACTGATGCCAGGTTGCTGTCGTTCTCTATGGCAAGTCTTATCCAGGCCAGCTGCAGCCCCTCTTCTCTGCTGGGCACCTCGTGGGTTTGGCACAGTGGCAGCGCCGTCAGCACTGAACATCAGTCACTGCATGTCCCAGATTCACACATCATCTCCACTTCACAGAGGCAGCCAACTGTTTGTACATCTATGTGAATAAAATTAACTAACTGAGGCAATTAGAGATTCCATGAATATAATTTTTATGAGAAAAGGACCCGACACAAACTAATCTGATACAATTCCTGTGCATGAATAATGTGGAGGAGATGCAGTTAACTTGTTTGCAGTGAAAAAGGCAATACATTTGTGAACTCCCACTTATACAGCTGTTGGTCCATAAATATCTGCTTCCTGTTTATTTCAGCGGACTCACAAATCATACTGATTACAAAGACAGAGCTACAAAACAGCTTGCCATTTCTTAAAAATCTTCCCTTGCACATTTTGAGTTATTACTAAAAATGAACCACAACCTAATAGTGAAATTCACAAAGTGAGAATTACACATACAGTGTGAAAAAGTGCAATACTCAGAGAAAATTGAAAAACCCAGGTGCTACACCTGCATCTGAACAAACCACAAGACTTCTGGAACAATGTCCTTTAGACAGACCAACGTGGAGGTGTTTGGCCATAATGCACAGCTCCACAATTGTATTTCAAACATCGCATCATATCAGCACAAGCGCCTCATACCAGCTGTCAGAACGGTGGTGAATGTGGTGGAGAATGGTGCGCTTGTTTTGCAGCCACAGGACTTGCAGTCACTGATTCAACCATGAACTCCTCTCTGTCCCAAAGTTTTCTTGTCAAATGTGAGGCCATCTGTTCGATACCTTAAGCTTGGCTGAAACTGGGTCAACATGACAGTGATCCCAAGCACAGCAGCAGATCTACAAGAGAATGAAAAAGAAAGGAATCGAGGTCCTGCGGTGGCCCGGTCAAAATTTGGACCTCAGTTTGATTGAAATGCTGTGGTGGGACCTTAAGAAAGCTGCGCATTAACAAATGCCTGCAAACCTCAATGAACTGAAGCAATGCTGTAGAGAAGAGTGGGCCAAAATTACTCCACAACGATGTGAGAGACAGATAACGTCATACAGAAAACCATTACTTGAAATTATTGTTGCTGAAGGTGGTTCCACAAGATACTAAATCATGAGGTCTACATTTTCACAGGACTGCACAGTCCTTTTTTCATCTGTGCCTTCAATCCGACAAACATACCTTCAAAAGCTTTTAAATAAAAAGTAAAACTTACATTTATATGGCATTCAGCACTTGCAACCAAGCAAATGCTTGAAAGCTTGAAAGACAATTAGATGAATAAAATAAACAATTAAAGAAAAGACAGTTTTTATATGTATCCTGTCTCAGCTGCTCAGCAAATCTCTTTAGAACTGACACTGAGCTTCTGAAAGCACACTTCCTATTTGCCACTTTTGCTTTTCTCTGTTGCTGCTTTTCTTTTGAAAGATCTCCAGTAAGAGCAGCCAGAAAACAAACACCATTTATCTATAATGTATTATTAAAATCCTTTGTGAACTGTATAGGTGTGTTTTTCTCGTGGTATTTACCTTAACTTGTGAAGTCTGATATATGATTCCTGGGAGAAGGACAGCTTTGGGTAGCCTTGGGGCAGTGGAGCTGCCAGGAGAGCTACTCTTCTTTAAGGGGCAGATATTTTTTGAGAGATTTTTTTCTGGCCTCAGGCAAGATAATACTTTGTAATAAGTTTATTTAAAAAAAAAAAAAGAAAATACATTTTTTTTAAAAGCACACATCAAAAGACTTCCCTTCTTAGGTTCACTCTAGTCATGCTTTGTGAGTGAGGATGATTAAACACACAATAGATTCTTAGTGGTGTTCACAGCTGAATATTTTCTTTAGATGAACTGTCTTTTTGACTCCATTCTCCATCAACTTCTTATTATTGAAGAAATCCTTGAGGACAAAATGGTGACAGTTCCTTTAAAATTTATGCTTTAGTTACTGATGATAGAGACAAAATTTAGGTATAAGAAGTTGCAGCAATCATCTTAACTGGAAAAATAAGTTGTGATTCATTGTTGCTGCAAGGCTGTAGAGGAAATATTTATTTATATTTACTGCCTCACTGCCTGGGAGTTTAGGAGCTTTAGACAAAGACATTTTACCTACCAAAGAGAAATCACAGGCTCAGAGGCTGGGAGAAAATAACTTGTCAGCTCAAGGTTATCATCAACTTACCAATGAAGTATAACATGGGGGTTATTTCCCTGTTATACTATTGTTGCATGCATTGCCTCCACCCGCAAAAAAGTAGACCTTTGAGACGATGCCACCATGTGTTTCACTGAAAATATTCATAAGCATTAAAAAAAAATTTTTGTCTTTTGGGAAAGACATTTTCCTTCTTGTCAAGGGCATAATGAAACGACTGATACAACTCTCAGGTCTGCAGTTAGGCAATGGTTATCTTATCTTAGAATAACAACTGGCTCAAGGAGGAAGGGCGTGACATCACCATGGCACCTGACAGCTCTGACGGCTCCCCTCCTCACAGTGTTTATAAGTTAAGCTACCCACCTCCTATCCATTCAAAATTAATGCCACTTCTTGTGTGGGACTTACGGTAATAATAGGAAGGATTCCTGTGATATATCTGTTGGTTTTATCCCAGTATGGCAGTCAGCAGGCTCTTTAGGTTTTCACTTCAGCTTACAGACACAAATGTTAGATTTTTTTCGAATAACAGAATTTTAACAAAGTTTAATAATGTTGCATGAAGGAAAAATTTAAATATGCACTCTGGCATGAGATTTCTATATTTGGACCTTTATACTTTTTAGCGCCAAGTTAGAGTAAGGCACAGCTGGCACCTCATATCAACAGATTTAAGAAAAAATATAACATGATTTTTTTGTGAGTTGAAAATGTATGGCTCAGTCACAATTGAGTAAAAATCAGATGGTAACCTTGATTTTTTTTGCATTTGGCAACCGGGAGTGGGAGATAAGCAGTAATGCCTCAAAATGATATGCATTTCAAGAAACACTGCAATAATATTTCTGGTGATATAGAAAAAACTAAACATTTCAATGCTGCTTGCAGGCAGTGTGTAAGTAAACGAAGGGCATTTTCCATCCTTATTTTTTAATGAGCTACAGTCACTGATGACACACTACCTCATTTGAAGTGTGAATCTCCTGAAACAAGGTGCCAACAGCAGCAGCACCATTATAGTGCAGTAGTAGTGACACATCATTATATTCAGTGACACAGCACAGGTCAGATGTGAGCACATAAGGAGTCCAGGTAGTGTCTTCCCTGGAAATTTTAAGTAAGCATAAAATAACACTTTAGTTTAACAATCACTGCAGTAAATAACCTTGTAACTTGTCAGGAGCCTGCACACTGTTGCCACATAGTTAAACAGAAAAATATTTTCTGCTTGGGGTGTTGTATCTTGGATCAAGCTTTTTAACCAGCTTTTCCACTGTGCAATCGCATCAGTGATGTCCATTTGATCGTCCCATCACGTGGAACGCAGTTAGCCAGCGCTCCTTCAATGCTTGTTTGAGTCATTTGTCTTACACATCACCAGCTGTTAGTGCTGCCTTCTTCATCGCCTGGCTGTACTCAGTGGTGTGTTTGTTGTTTCCACCTTCAGCAGGAACAGCTTTCTTGTGTATTTTGCAAAGTACTGTGCTTTGTTGGAGGTTCTTGAAGTAGCTGCCTTCTTCAGTACTGAGTCATCATCTGACAGCTGACCTGTAGCTCCTGCTCTCAAACATACCCAGGCTTGTTTCGAGTAAAAATTTATACCAGTATTATTGTGGATGGTATGATATGGCACAGCCCCACTGGCAACCTATTGCAATTAGTTGTGGTGACCAGCTTTTGATTGCAAGACAACTGCACAGGTCGCATGGTGGGATGCAACCTGTCTCCAAACAGTTGGGGTCTTACTTGGATCGACTGCAATAACTCTCAAACAAATGGTGGTGGTTTGCAAATAATTACGCTCCCATTATCTGTATTATAAATACAGATTGAAGAGACGTTGAACTCAATCTGAGCCATTCTCCGCCAATGAGTGCAACTCGTCTGTGACATGTCTCTGCAATAAGGGACTCGAGTCAGTGGGTTGTCAACTGATTGTACTCATATTCCTGTATAAAAGCAAGGCTGCCATGGTCATTGTGGTCATTTTGCCATATACTGTTCATTTAATCTGTAGCAGATGGAAGTCTTCATAACAAAATCAATACTCAATAACATGTAGCATGAATTTTACAGTCTCATTGTAGTGCAGTCCAGACATCTAGTAATTAAATTAGGCATTATACTATGCTGTCATGAGCGCCCATTGTTTGTAGCTGTCACCAGCTACAAACAATGGGAGGTAGCAGTATCTTTCATGAAATATGGTTATGATGCAGGAAAAGATCTGCACAGGTAATCAGAACAAATAACTTGTTTGTCAGATCTCAGTGCTGGATGTTGTGACTGCAAGCTGAAAGTGATGGAGGAAGCTACAGAGACAGGCTGTTGAAAAGCACAGATATAACCTGACGCACAAGTTTGTAAGTCAGTATGAGCTATTGTAACTGCTGAATTATTAATGTTTCTCTGCTTTTAAGAGGCGGGTGGCGCTTACTGTGACAAGTCTTTCTCGCTGGCTTAATTTTCTCACTGTTTCTGGGTGTCCTCAGGCAGGTGGACAGAAAGACATGCAGATATGAGTGCTCACTTACCAAAATAAATACTGTAGAGGACATGCACATAGACTGCGTGCAAAGTGTGCGCTTCGAGGTTGTGTAAACAGGCTGGCAGGTAATCCCATGGTTTGTAATGTTCTTTGAGTCATTCAGTTGAAACTGATTGAATTTCAGGTTGTTAGCCACACTTTTCTTTCTTTCTTTCTTTTTTATATATAGAGTACCAACTGAATGTGGGGAATCTATGATTTAATTTCACTTTGAACTGTAAGATGCACTTTAAAAAAATTGTTACAGGTTTCACAGGATCTTCAGGGCTGTAAATGTTCCATGGATGTAAACATTAATGTGTGATAATCTGGCAAGTTGGTGAAAAACTGGAGGCAACAACTTCCATTTTTGTGGATCAGGTGTTTCTTTGTTTTAGTTCAGAATCAGTATTTAAATATTTAAGTTTAGAGTTGCTGTAGATATTTTCTATTCATGTGAAGTTAAAAAGCTAATTTGGGGCATATGAAGACCTTCCAAAGTTATTTGCTTTTTAAATTCATAATTTCCACTATGTTTTGTTTCCTTACTGAGCTACAGACAGCAAATACACACAAATATACAAACTTTTTTTTTATTAAAAAACTGTAAAATTGAAAAGTAACAACTTGATTTGAAAAACTCAGATTGCTAATGCCTCATACTAGCTCAAGAAACATATTTTTTGGGGGAATTTAGTCCATATCATATACATCCAAATACACTGGAATACATCTTATAAAGATGCATCTTTCCATGTGCTGCTCCATGATAAACTCGAACATAAAAGAAAGACCTTTAAAACTGTGAATTTGACTTTTGGCATGAACCAAAACAAGCCCATCGAATTGTTGCTGATAGAAAAATCCAATTCTTTCATTTCAAACAGATAGGTGAGAGGTGATTTTTGCTCCAATCTCCCCCACAGAGCATGTAGCACATATAGATGACTGCAGATGTGTTCTCAGCTGGTGTACTGAATATTAATAAGATCTAGCTGGCAATACTGATATCTGTTGCTTGTACAATGATTTGGATTTGAATATCTGTGTAAGTCTATAATTTCTTTATCAAATTTCATGCATAGGTTTGTTTGAACTCCTGCTTCCGTGTTGGCAGTCAGGTACCTGAGTGTGTTACATGTTCGCTCATATTGCTTGTTGATCATCAAATATTTATGTATTCCACACTGAGCTTTCCTCTCACTCAGCAAAAGGCATGCACATGTACACACACACACACACACGCACACACACACACACACACACACACACACACACACACACACACACACACACACACACACACACACACACACACACACACCCTTCAGAGAGAGTCTTCAGAAAAAGAAAAAAGAATCTGTCATCAGTCTGGGTGATTACGTGTGTGTGTGTGTGTGTGTGTGTGTGTGTGTGGAAAGCCCTCTTCTCCATCCCAGGGGTCAGCAGATGCCAGATAAGACATTATGTCAGTGTTGTTGATTAAGCTCACCTTACTTCTAGTCTGGAAAAATAAACTTGCCTCATGTCTGTCATTCAGTATCTCAAAAATACACACCACTGTGTCACCAGCATGTAAAGGGGGCATCCTCGTGTCAGCTGCAGAGAGAAATTACCTGCTATCATTTTTCTCCCCCTGGATTCATAATTTTGTGCTGTCGGCTGCATCACATATGCCAGGTATGTCATTTCTGAAATATAGCTCCTAAAATAAATCAGTAGAGTTTGGGAAAAATTGGCAGTTAAAAAAAAAAACTTCTTGGGGACATATAATCTTTTTCATAAAATTTGTAAAAGAAGGGGGAAAAAAAATATGACTGACAAATAGAAAACATCAGCTCCTGTCTTCAAAGTACCACATCCCATGGGTGTTTAATATGGGTTTTGCAAATCTGGTGGTATGTAGGTGAATTTATAAGTTCTAAAAGTAGGAAGTATTTTCATTGGGAAAAAGTTTCTTAATTGGTGTATTAGTACTCAAGTAGATGCAGGCCAGTTTCTGCTTTTTGATGGATCCTGACACTCCAAATATAATCAGTTTAAAGGGGAACAATCAGAACAAACAGGGGTGCTTTAAAAACTTTTAAAAAGCCAATGAGCAGAAAATTATAACAAGCAATTGAATGAACCTCATCTAGCAGCATCATTCCCGTGCATGCCCTCCTTGACATAAGAGCTTATGTTTCTTCACTGCCCAGAAAATGTGGTTACTTCACAGCTGAATTGGTCCTGTGCGAGGAGTTTGTTTTCATTAATACAAACTTTCAAATATTGCAAAGTGTTAAAGAATCAAGTGAAACACAACAACTGCACTGTGCAGATGATAGATATCCATCCTCAGAGAGCTGATCGAATGCATGCCAACGAGATGATAGTTATTGAGGAAGACGAATGTGTGACCTATTCATCACTTCATGTCATATTGTTCTGATTAAATGCTTCTTTGAAATCACATTCCAGGCAACATTTGACCTAAATTCTTTGGTCTGAATGATGTGTGCGTGTAAGTGAAGCTTGTGTGAGTCTATAATAATCAAACACAGCTTTTCCACATTATATTATAACACAGTCTTTTTCTTTTTACAGACAGTTAACCAGTCAAACTCTCCCTTCTGTTTAATAAAGAAACTATTTTGTAACATCTGCTAATATTTACATAAATTCATGTAGCTTTTCCTTACAGATCTCTCACCAAGACAGTCACAAATAATCTCTTGCTATTTAGACAGCTTCATATACTGAACTGCATATGTGAATAAACTTTATATAATGAATGAACTACATAAAAAAGGCAGTCATTTTCAGCTTTCAGGTTGTGTTAGACTACATTTGAGCAGCCAGCTGAAACAGCCAAGCTTTTTGTTGAGTCTCTGCAGGCACAGCCACTCTTCTGGTCGTCATCTTCATTGAAAATGCTCACAACTAGGTCAGTAACTGTTAGCATAATGCAACTCACCTATGGCTGCTGTACCTGGTGAGAGCTGATAATTTGGGTAATCCTTTAGCTCTCTTCCCAGACATTTCCCAGTAGCCTGAGCGATGTGAGAGAGCGCTGTCCATGGTGCTGATGATGTTGGCTCACTGCAGCAGAACAGTGTGTCCACTGAGGATTTTTTTTTTTTTAACGAACTGTTGTTTTACAGTTGCGCAAGTTTTTGATAAAGGTTAGAGGTGCCAGACAATAAAGTTCAGCTGTGCTGACATAGCAGGGCTTGTTCTCTCTTTGTGTCACTTAGCTCTATATAACAACTCCCCGAGAGTGAGCCCAGGCCTGTCGATACAGCAGGGAATATCAGCTTTGTGGCAAACTGCTGGTGCTAAAATTTTCAGCGCATTGTTTGCAATGTGATTGTCAAATTTTTCATTTGAAGACATAAGAAAAAAGTTGTGTAATCCATCTTGTCTTACAGTGTAAGTAATGCTACAGGCCATTTGAGTGAAGTAAACTTATTGTCCTGTTCAAGGAACCAGTCTGAGATGATATGAATGCTGCAACATTATTCCTTATTCTGTTGGAAGTAGCCAATAGAGAAAGGTACACTGTGGAGATAAAGGGATGGACATGATCAGCAACAACACTCTGACAGGCTCTAAGTTTTAAACTGTGCTCAATTAGTACTAAGGAGTACAAAGTGTGCCAGAAAATGCCCCTTACATTAGGAGGCTACACCGTGATCAGCACTCTGAATCTTTCATGCAGGATGGATGCTTTCATGTTGTTTATCCCAAGTTCTACCATCTGACTTCTGGTTTCGAGCCTGCCTGACACAAACCGCCATGCCACATTAAAGGGCACATGTGATTCCATAAGACTGGCTGATTAGATCTATGCTATGTTGAGGAGTTGGACAGATGTAAGTACTAAAACTGGAAGAGAGCGTAGGTCTGTGTTCCCTCTGAAAGAAACATTGAAAGTAAGCAACAGAATACAGTGGGAGTAAAAGAAGAGAGTAAGAAGGCAATGTGGAACTAATACAACTAAATAACAGCATTGATTGTGGGTGGGTTTTTTTGGTCTGAGGGGAAAGCAGAGTTAGAAATAATTGCATTTTTAAGAGGCAGTTATAGCAGCTTCTCTTCAAAAATCACTTTGGCTGTTGCTGCTTTTGTAGCTCAAACCCATTTAATGCCCCACTATAGCATTTTAATTAATAAATATTTTACTGACCAGCCTTATAAAAGAACAACAACTGTGATGCATCTTCTGCTGACACTTATCTGCAGCATATTTCTAAAATGATGCTCATCAGTTTCTCAGAGTCAAACAAGAGCCGAATGAGTACTTACCATTCAAGAAAGGACAGAGTGAGCTTCCTGCCCATTTTGCCAACAATTCCCCCAACCTTTCCTTCAGGTTTATATTGAATGTTGCACTTTGACAGAATTGTGGTTTGTGTATTAATGAGGCAGACATGACACACTGCGATATAGCACAGCGCCCTGAGGAATTTACAGGAGCATGAAAAGTACATCTACAGCTGTCTGCTCATTGCTATTGATCTATTATGAATGTCAGTTTCCATTTTGGTTGTGATTCATGCAGAGTTGGGGAATTATTGTGTATGCTAGGTTTTTTTTAGAATATTATTTTATATGGCTGAACAGACTCTGTAATGAACTCAGATAAAGGTGCAGACCCACACAAAAATACTCCTGTCAAAACCCACATTATTGACAGGGATTACTGTGCCTGCAGTAATCTGAAAACACACGCAACATATCGATCTCTCAGTAAGACCCCATGAAGCTTGGCAGCATATCTTTTGTACTTTTCCAAAGTCATTTCGAACTCCAAATATGAGTACTACAGTTCTTACAGTTCTTGGTTGATTCATCAAATATGATGACTGCTTCATGTGGCATTTGCGTATGAATCTAGATCCAGTAATAATTCGATGTATTAAAAAAACAACTAAATAAAGTTAAAGGAGAGGAAGAACTGGATTCATTTTATATATATATATATATATATATATATTGTGTGTATTATCCTGCTGGAAGCACCCCTCAGAAGATGGGCATACCGTGATCACCAGGTAGGCTGTGTTGTTAAATTTTTGCTCAGCTGATTCTAAGGGGACCCAAAAGGGTGCTGAGGAAGTATTCGCCACACCATTACACCACCAACCTAAACTGTTCATACAAGGTAGTGTTGATCCACGCTTTCATGTTGTTCATGCTTGACCTACCATCTGAATGTCACAGCAGAATCTGAGACTTGTCAGACCAGGCAAGGCATTTCCAATCTTCTATTGCACAATTTTTTTGAGTCTGTGTTCAGTTCAATTTTATTTTATTTATATAGCATCAAATCACAACAGCAGTTGCCTTAAGGCATTTTATACTGCAAGATAAAGACCCTACAATATTAGAAAGAACCTCAATGATCAGGTGATCCCCTATGAGCGAGCACGAGGCAACAGTGGGAAGGAAAAACTCCCTGTTAACAGGAAGAAACCTCCAGCAGAACCAAGCTCAGGAAGGGACAGCCTCAGTTTCCCATTCTTAGCTGACAGGAGCAGTATCTCAGTATCCATTCTCCTCTGACCTCTGGCATCAACAAGGCATTTTCACCCAGAGAACTGCTGCTCACTGGATATTTTCTCTTTTTTGGCCCATTCTCTGTAAACCCCAGAGAGGGCTGTGTGGGGAATGCCAGTAGCTCAGCAGTTTCTGAAACACTAGTCTGTCTGGCATCAACAACCCTGTCATGTTCAAATTTACTTAACTCATCCCATTGTGATGCTCAGTTTGAATGTCAGTAGATCGCATTGACCATAATTATATGTCTAGATGTATTGAGTTCTTGCCATGCAAATGGCTGATTAGACATTTGCATTAACAATCAGCTGAACAATTAGACTTAGAAAGTGGCTGGTGAGTGTACACTAATTATACACTCGATTGTTGAATTCATAAAACTGTACTCAATTTCTTGTGGGTCATTATATAGTCAATTTTTTTTTTGCTATTTTTTTCTTTTTTAGTTTCGACACCTGTGATTACATAGCCATAAAATATTAAAATGTTGGAATATCCCTTTATTTATGCAACACTTATCAATGTATCAACCCCCAATTTGCCACTTAATATATAAAACTGTGACTTGGGAGAGACACTTGCTTCCTTGCAATCACACAGTCACTGTTTCATGCCACTTCCCTACAAGAAGACATTTCCGCAGCCGTTCAATGGTACACGTGAGATTTCTAAATACTGGATGGGATAGAACTGATATGTGTCACCTGCTTGGAAACTTTGCTGTTTCAGTAGCAGAGATTTGATTTGAAGCAGATATCTGATTGGTGTCACCATCAGTGTTGATGAAATTTTGTTACACGCTGTTGGAACAATGAAGCCAGTTTATTGATTGACACTGTTTTGAATCTCGCAGTGTTTTTTGTTTACACCAGTGAAAAATGTAAATGTAAATGGTCTCATTTTTTTTCCCGATAGAGAAAACCACTCTGATGTTAGCCACTGTTAGATATCTTATCAGCATCTACAATAACTAATTACCATGTTAACGATCCCTCTTTCTTGATACTCTAAGCACACTCTGTTTGAAAACCGCTTTGAAAACACTGTGTTTACTTGTGCAGCCTCCTGAAGGGTATTGCAATGTTAAGTGATATTAGATGCCAGCTGACTGTTGATGCATTAGATCTAGGTTGATCCGAATGCCATAATGGCACTGCTCATCCAGAAGTGGGGAGCTGCCCTTGACAGGAAAACAATATAGGTGTTTTGAGGGATGACATTTGCCTGTGATTGAGCACTCTAATCAATCACATACTTGAAAGGAAATAATCTCTTCTATTTATGAGGCAAACAAACGTATTACACAAAGTTTTTTGCTGTATTTGCTGTATCAAATTTTAGTCTTCTGCAATGCTGAACAATATCAGTATTGGTTCATAGCAAAGGGTTTCTACTAAAGTTTCTATAAGACAGCTGCAGCAGTGGCTCTCTGTGTAATTGCTATCGAGCGTGTGTGTGTGTGTGTGTGTGTGTGTGTGTGCTTGTGTGGGTGGTTTTCAGTTTCGTGCATGCTCTGTGTGCCTTGAAACTACACTATCTGCTGCACCTAGCAGAAGCACCAGCTCCTAGGAAATATTGTGCTTATTTAACAGCTCACTGTCAAATCCAAACAAACAACTGTGAAAATCAGATTATGTTCAGTTTATAAATGTGACTGCCGAATCGATGATATTTCACACCCTCACACCTGTCTGAGGTGTGAGGTGAAACCTGAAGTTTTCATGTTGTAGAAGGCTCTCTCTCAACAGGGAGGCTTTCTCCACTTATTAATGAAGTAGGTGCTGCCGCTCTGCTGGGTCTGATTGGATAGGTTGTTATCAGACATCACACGGCACTTAAAAGTTTCAACTGAGTCTCTATATTTTTTCTTTCAATTACCCCTTCCAGCCTCGAGGTCGTTTGCTTTTTCCAAATGCCATCACACTTTAATATGCTTTGAAAAAAGACACATCACAGCAGTTCATCAGTGCAATGAGGGAACATGTCTGGGAGCAACAACCTCACTGATCTGTGATGTCTTTATCTTATTATTCAGGAGGAATTATTTCCACCACCACAAGGGTTAAAGGCCCTCATGAAAGCATTTATTGACTTCAAATTACAGAATGGGTTATATTATTTGCAGTTTTGAATGTAATTCATCGTGAATATTGCAATTACATTTTTTTCTTGGTAGTCTTCGTAAAAATGCACACACATACACACACATGCACGCATGCAAACGCACACAAACAAATAACAATGCAACCTCTGTCAGTTCTAGGGTTTTGCAGAACATATCAGATTATACTATAAATTATCTTAGCAGGTCTTAGACATGGCATATTACACTATGTCATTATTTATTTAACAACTAAGCCAAAATGCAGAAGCAGTGTTTGAAAAGCGAAGTACACCCTTCCTGATTTCATAGGATTTAAGGTGGTAAGTAAGAGCCAGAGGCTGCTGATCACATGATTAGCAGTTGATTTATTGATCATCAACTATGAGAACCTCTCTAAAAAAAAGATGTTTTGGAAATTTGCTGGTCTGGAGCATTCAGGTGCGTATTAACACAATGCCAAGTGCATTAACACAATGCCAACAGCGAAAGACATCAGCAATGATCTTAGAGGAGCAATTGTTGCTGCCCATAAGTCATTTTCAAACAATTTGAACTCCTTCATTCTGCAGTGAGGAAAATTATTCACAAGTGGAAAACATTTAAGACAGGTGCCAGTCTTCTCAGGAGTGGACATCCCAGCATATTCACTCCAAGGTCAGACCGTGCAATGCTCAGAGAAAGAGCAAAAAATCCCAAGAGCTACATCTTAGACTCCTCAGGCCTCAGTTAGTATGCTAATTAGTAAAGTTCATGACAGTACAATTAAAAAAGACTGAACAAGTATGGTTTGTTTGGAAGGGTTGCCAGGAGGAACCCTTTTTTCTCTAAAAAGAACAGGGCAGCACAGCTTGGGTTTGCAATATTGCAAAGGAAGAGAACACAAGACCACAATGTCCTTTGAAAGGAATATTACTGTATTGGTTAACATAATGTTAAATAATGATACAAAACAATGTGAAAATGGGGGTCTGGACCAGCTTATAATTACTACAGGCCATGCCTTTGAGGCCAAAGTCAAAAGTCAAGGGATCACCAAAGTGATTAAGAAGAATACTTGTGAGGTAAGCCATGCCAATCCATCCAAGAGTTGCAAAGATACACTATATTGCCAAAAGTATTTGCTCACCTGCCTGAGCTCTTCTGGGAAGGCTTTCCACAAGCTTTACAAGTGTGTTTATGGGAATTTTTGACCATTCTTTCAGAATGGTCCTTGCTTTGTCCACTGGTGTGCAGTCATGTTGGAACAGAAAGGGGCCATCCCCAAACTGTTCCCACAAAGTTGGAAGCATGAAATTGTCCAAAATGGTCTTGGTACCACGCTGGAATTCACTGAGCTCCTGAGAGCAACCCATTCTTTCACAACTGTTTGTAAAAGCAGCCTGCATACCTAGGTGCTTGTTTTCATACACCTGTGGTCATGGAAGTGATTGGAACACCTGAATTCAGTGATTTGGTTGTGTGAGTGAATACTTTTGGCAATACAGTGTATGTCAGTGTGGTGAACTGACTGACCAATGTATTAGCGCTATCGTCATCAGCATGGCTAAAACAATGTTTGCGCTGTCACTGACAGCAACCCAATCTTGTTATGAAAAGCAACAGGCAGTCTTCGGCATAAATATGTTTATTGGAAACTCCCTAAGAAAGGGTGCAACACAGCTGGTGCAATAAAGCACAAAACACACTTAGAACAGAGTTCTGCTTGCACTGTGCAATGTGATGGCAAGTCTGCTGAAGCATTAAAGTATTTGAACTGAACTTGAGTTATAGCTCATTCATATGTCTGCTACTGCATAATCTAAGATTGTTCATTTGCATATTATAAGGAACAGTGTATTAATAGCTGCTAAATACAGTTTTTTTTAATTCAGACCCCCCCCCCAAAACCTTGATTCACATTCCCATGATGCCCCTTTCCGTTTCCATCATCAGAACAAAGACAGACCCCAACAATCACACAAGATACCTAAGGATCCTTTGATTCTATATGGACAAGGTTCACACAGTTGCAGTCCTTTATTGTACATAAAGTATACAAATAACAAAACACAGCTCAAAGAGTTCTCAAGGCCTGACATGCTTATTCATAGAAAACAATCTCTCACAAATGGAACTGGCATGCCATGAGCTAAGATTCTTTTGTTTTTCTTCAGACATCTATTCATGATAGCTGACAATCATTTCAATATTCTTCAATTTTTTTTTTGTTATTATTATTTTAGTTTATTTATGCCTTCAATCCTTGTGAAGGTGAAACATTTGAAACAAAAATAACTGAGGAATAAGCACTGGTTGCTTTAGAGCAATGAAATATTTATTTTAATTTTTCTTTCTCTGTAAAAAATGATTGAATTTCATTTCTGAGTGACACATCCACCATTTGAAATAACAGACACCGACTGCTACAACAGCACCTATAGCACCAAATAAAAATAAGCCGTTAGATGATTTCTAGGATAGCAGGGAACTTAAAGGCCCTGTTGAAAGAAGTGAAAAGACTTCTGAACAATTTTTTCCCTCCAATATACAGTACCACCTAATAGGAGAAAACTAAATGACACAGTACAAACAGACTGCCATCAGTCAGGCAAATGCAGGTATGGAACGTAATGTATCCACATCACAATCATTTTATCTCAGAAAATCTGCCTCACAAAGCCAGAGTCTCACAGTTACACATCTGCAGTCATGAGTTGAAAGACTCTATAGGATCAGGGAAAGGCTCCTTTCTTACAGTCAACTCTCAGAGTCTCAAGTCCCGTCACAGAGTCTGATGTGCAGTGTCGAGCACCTTTTTCCCCTCTGGTAAAACGTTTGTTCTTTGTAAAGTTTAATGTTGTATTGCATCATTGTGAGATCGGCCTTGTCAAACGCAGCACACATACATATGCACACGCATGCGCACACACGCGCACCCACAAACACTGTTTAAAAGCTGCCAATGGGTTGCATTTGTGATTCAGGTTTAATTGTGACACATTTAAATAAATGATGTATAAAATGACTTTGATCAGAGAGAAGCTTTTCTTGTCTACCTTTGTGCCACGAGCCAAACTGTGCCCAGAACAAAGTGAAACAACAGCCGAAGGTAGATCTGATGCTTTCTACCAAAACCCATGTGGCAACAGACTATGGAGACAGACGAGTGTAAAAACAAGGCTTACTGACTTCGTGACAAGATTAAAAAAAAAAGACTTTTTACTTTTGGCATGCTGCTCATTCCATACTGATTTGCCGTGCAATCCCCACCACCACCCAACACCTTGCTTTTTAGTGCAAGCATATTACCTTTGCTTGTTATGTAGTGTTTGTTTGGGTTGGAGCTAAACTAAAATCGAATTTTACCATTAATGTCACAGCAATAGAAAAAAAAAACACATAGTAACCAAGGCAACAAAAAACCCATCATCTCTAACAAACCTTGCAAAAGGCCAAGAAATTGCTTTGTTGATGATAAGGAACCAGTAATCTTGGTGTATGAGATTTCTGTTAATAATGCAAAACTGGGTGCATTCCCCACAGGAAAAAAAACATCAACAACAAAAAAACCCAACCTATAAATCTTTGGTGTCTGCTTCAAAAAACTGTCCTTATATTAAGAACTAATGGAACTTTAATGGATGTTAAATACACCAAAATCACAGTCCTGGGTTCAGATCTGCCGCCTGCTGAATACTAGATTGTCTATTTGTGGGACTACATTAGACTGAAAGCCATTCGCGATGCATGGGCAGTTCGTGGGGCACCGCATGAAGTTCTAATGCCCTCATAACGAACAGTGGCTAACTGTGCCTAATGAGGATTAATGCAGAACCAGATTGGAGTTTGTGCCTTTCCCGACAGCATTCCCATTTGGCCGTCACTGATTGCCCTCACTGAGGGTCCACGTCCTCGTGCAACCTCTGGAAACAGGCGTTAAATGCAAGGCAAGTGAAAAATAGGGCTTAGTGGTGACAGGGAGAGGAAGAGGAATGAGGAAGTGGTGAAATGCAGGATTTAAAACCCAAGAGAATGGTGAGGAAATTGAATATTGTTTTGGACATGGGTCTCTGCTTCCCCAAGAGAGTATTGGTTCTCTATTTATCATTATGTTGCCAGCCAATAATATTAATAAAAAAGAGTAGAGGTATGAATATAGACTGCATGTCCTTTAGTTTTAGGGGAACACATTGGTACCCTATGAAAATGCAGCATCCTGTACATCTAAAGGTTTCAATGAAACATGTGGCATGCCATTTTATTTCTGGCATGCGTTGCTATAAGATTCCACAGTTTGTTTCAAAGTGCGACATACACAATAACATGGTTTGATTTCATGGTTTGATTGCTGTGACATTTAATGGGATCTCCTCAACTGCCTGTCCCATTCCTTTACAACCAAGCAATAAATATACTCCAGTATAAAGCAACCTGCCAAACACAGCTCTCATTACGCAGAAAGATTCCAGCTAAAGCCGGCAATATTTTCATCTTCTTTCACAGCCATTAGTAAGACATCTCCTCAGGTTTTTGTTTTTGTTTTCTCTTCCCTCTCTGTGACGATGTCCCATATTCATAGGTTTCTAGCATACAAGACATCTAAATATAGACTTTAATGGCTGTTGAGCAAAATCAAAGAAAAGAAAAACAGAAATAATGTAGGTGTCACCCAGGGTGGGGCGTAAGAGAATAGAAATGCATGATGTGCTTCACTGTCCACTGGAATGCATACAAGAGCCAGTCAGTCACTGGACAGGGGGGGTGGGCTTGGTGACTTGGTGAAGGTGTTGGGGGTAGTCTCAGTGGTGGCCACTAGTCATACTGGCCCTTCAGTCAAGCCTTCCAGGGGAAGGGTGGTGGCATTATCAGTGGGCTGAGGGTCGTCCTGAGGATGCGAGGGCGCGTGTGTGGCGGCAGCCAGGCTGGCGTAAGGCAGGTGGCAGTCCATGTGCAGAAAGGGTGGGTAGTGCTGGCGGTAGCAGATGTACGCAAACAGCAACCCGATCACTCCTCCAACAAAGGCGTCTGCAAGGCACAAAAACACATGTATTTTAAGGAATGCTTGAATAGCTAATTTTAGCCTGCGTGGATGAAATCAAATAACAAAATTAGCACAATTAATAAGGCATTGATGCATGTGTTGTAGTACTTATAGTTTGGAGTTTGATGAAAGTAACTTGAAAGGGAAAGTAATGAATCTGTTCTGCTGAGCAGCTTCACTTGCCTTAGGGCAGGCTCTCTGTGTCACTTTGTCATATGCTGAACAGGCTTGTATTATACCTAGCTGCCTTTAAGCTATAATATATCATATAATATCACACTGCCATGGTGAGTATTAAGTCTATATTGCCCCGTATAGATCAAAATGACACAGCCAGCTGGTGGCTGAAGCAGCTCAAGTAGAGGCTTCCACCATATCAAAATTATGTTTTTTTCACAGGTTTCCCTTTATTTTGTCCTTTTGGGTGAAATGAAAAATATTGTAACATCCACTCCAGTCATTCAACATCTGTCGAGTTTGCCCTGCGAATGTTTCATCGACGCCTGTCAACTGAATTTAATAGACTGTGACTTGATGCAATATATTAGTTGGGTGGCCTCATTGAGACGGTGATTGGAAGGCCAGCCTTTACCCCTCTGAGGACAGAGGGCACCTCCAAAGTGAAAGGGGTTGGTGAGGAAAATTAGTATCCATCAAGAATGGTGTTGCAGCCTGGCTAATGGCAGCTCCCAGCTTGTGTTTACACTGGGAACAGATTGAGCCCCCTCACATTAAATAGCCTTCTCTGTTGCTGCGTATTTACAGTTTGCTGAGGAGAAGGACAAGAAAAAGTAAAGCTAAGAAACACAATGACACCTCTGATGATGCACTTGTCTTGAATTGCTGAAGGTTCTTTGCTTTCCTTGTAAATATGTTCTAGTTCTTTAAAAAAAAAAAGAAAGAAGTGGCCTACTTCAGAGCTCCTGCTTTCCAGGAACATATGGCTCTCTAAAACTAATTAACACCATGTGATAGAACTGTCATCATATTTTCACATATCCTTTTACACACCTCACCCACATATGCATTTGTTCCCTTCTGCACCCCTCCATCCTCGGTTCCAAGTCTTTCAGTAAATACATGAAAAGGAAAATGTGAAAAATATAGCAAAGCTCAAAAATGTGAAAACCCGAAGCTTATAATCATATTCTTCTTCCCATGCTGCTGAAAGACATGTTACTGTCATTTCATGCAGTTTTCATTATGATACTTTCATTATGTAACAGCTGAAAGACAGCCCTCTAAGACAATTTTAAGCCTGTCAAGCAAACAAGCAAACGTCCCAGTCAGTCTTCCCGTAATACCGCTGCACTTTTTACCTTACTCTTAATTTGTCAGCTTTGGTGATAAAGTAAAAACTTGTTGTGATTACTGAAATACAGCTATTTCAAGCATGGGCCTCATGAATCATCTGTATCGTAATTACAAATGTGCCTTGAGCCAGGTTTGACTGAAAGAGGCTCCTGAACAGCAATCCTTTTCTAGCTGACACAAGCGGAAGACCCAGCATTTGTCTGGTAATAACTCTGATAAATGCAGGAAAATTATAATCACGTGTCTAAGCTGTGGGGCAGACCTTGCCAGTGGTGTTTGTAGTCACAGGTCCGGGATAATGCGATCATCATGGCGCTGTAAAGAGGCAGCACCATAGCACAGAGACGCCAGCTGCGCCCGCGACCCTGATCCGTAAAACACTGCAACTTTCCCGCCAGGTAGAAGGAGGTGAACCCGAGACCTGAAAATGCAACTATGGGGCAGACAAAGAGAAAGAAGAGAAACAGATCAATATTGACTGTTATGTACAACATTCAGATAATCAACTGTCATTCTGGTCTAGGCTGCTGAACATTTGCCAAAACAACATTTGACCAAGTAACACGGGATCTTTTTCCAAATGTATGTATGTATATATAGTTCCTTGCTAAAGCACCAAGGCGATGAGTCAGTCACACAAGGCCTAAAGACTAGCTGGAGACCACCCTGGAAATTTTGTGTTCTCTGATGACAGCCAACTAGCAAGTAAAAAATGTAATTTCAGTCATTTAGCAGTTGCTGGAAGTTGCAAGAATTTCGGATTGCCATGGGGGGTCGCTGACCAGTCTCTCTTGGTTTTTGGGACTGAGGCTTTATTCAACTTGTTGATGAATTATCAGCCCACTGCAAGTGCAAATAAAAGCTATCTAAAAAATCTTCAGTACAGAGCAACACAATGACACTGAATTAAATGAAAAAATAAATAAATAAATGGACCAGCAGTGTGGGGCCAAATGTACTTATTTAAATCACTCTGGCAGTATATTTTGCAGCTTGTCCGTTGTAAACCTTTTCGGAAGCGGAGCACATATTTCTACTGCACCTTTAGCTACTTTTATTAAAATCGAAAGAGGTCTAACCTCCAGCAAAACTTGCAGTGCACAGATGAACCTTTTAAATTGACCAATGCATTTCGGCTTGTGGTCTTCATGGGGATCATCACAATGTGGTCATTATGACTAAATGATGTCTGAGTTTTTAACCTCTTCCCACTGACACCTACTCACAGGGTAATCTCACAGAAACTGCAATCTCAAAAGCTTCTACCAAAATCCTCTGCAGGTGCCTAGGAGCAGGTGGAAGCAAGAAGAAAACTACATTTACAGAGCTAAGCACAGCCCACACAGTGACGGAGACTCATTTAGAAATTTGCATACTCCTGCAAAATGAAGTATGTACGTGGCATCGATGTGTGCATCCCACATCAAAAAATTAGGTTCCTAATGACTGGTCCTGGTGAGAGTGGTGCACCACTCGCAACAAGAAGATTCTGGGTTTCAATCCATCTGCCAGCTGGGCCTTTTCTGTAGGAGGTTTCCATGTTCTCCCTGGATACTCAGGTTTCCTCCCACAGTCCAAAGGCATGCATTGGTAATGGTCTAAATGTGCCATACATAAGAAAATCATTGGATTAGTGAGCCTTTGCAAGCACTGCCTCACAAAAAGAAGAGAATATGCAAGTTCCACATGATACCACTCAGGAGTGGGGTAGAGTTTATAAATTACATGCGTATCCAAAGACATCTACATAACAGTGAAAAATAAAGCCCTGAGTAAGAAACAATCATGATTGAGCTACCTGCCATGCTATGCTAAAGAGACCACCCCTTGTTTTAACTGCTGTAGAAAAAGCAACGGTCTACTTATAAGAAATAAAGGTTTTTTGATGGAATCATTAGTTTATGTCCTGACACAGGGTCATTAGTTAACTGCTACAGCAGGCCAAACAGCACCCAACCTCACCCATCAGATGCCCATTTGTCACTCAACCCACAATCTGGCCTCGAATACTAAGGACAGCAGGACACGTGTGCAGCCTGTAGAGAGAGAGGAAATACAATGGGAGGAGAAGGACGAGGCAGAATGTCCAGCTGTAGGAGGTTTCAATGTAAAATTCTGCATTTTACATTGGGCAGTTTAGACCAGTATACTGGATGGTTGGTTTAGGCTGCTATTAGGTTTATTTAAAGAGAGCTATGTTACACACTGTCACCCACATCGGAAGTTACAGATAAATTGTAGATTGCTTCACTGCGTCCTCATTCAGAATACTTTCCCATATTAAGCTCTTTATCTTTTTTTTTTTTTTTTGGTCACAATGTATTTTCTTTTTGCTAGCCACCCAATTTACCCATCAGATGGTCTAAATGTCAGCAAAAGTGGGAATAGGTTTGAAAAGTGTGCTGGGGTAAACTGGACGCCCATTTAATGCGAGAAAAGATGCAAATGCTACAAACAGAATGATGCTTTGGGTGATGTACAGGAGATTTAAGAGGCTCCTGGAGGAAATGCATGCCTGCCCACTATTAACAACACATTGTACAGACAAGCTTACTGGAGCCTAAACTTTAAAGTGTACTAGTTGTTACTATACCTAATGGTATATGCACAATACACTGCACATAGTCAGCATTACCGAAAATGCATTACGTTCGTGCTTTCTGGCTCAACTGAGTCCTTCTGCTCAGAGGTTATGAACAAGCCATCCAGGATCCCTAAGCTTCCTTCACTGCCCATTAATCTCACTTCTGGGCAACCTCACCACATTTCCCATCACAGAGCAGCTCACACCATTTATTTTAATAGCTCTAACTATAGATGAGATGATTACATTACTCACTGGGAAAGACAGAACTAAATTATCAATAAACCACAGACCCAGACATTAAAATGTTCAGTCAGCACGGTCTAACTCATATTAGTTTAACAAGAAAAAAAAAATAATCATAGGCTGCCAATATGTCTTTTCAACTTCTGGAGAGCAGTTCACTCATTACAGCAGTTATGTAACACTTCAAAAAGGGTATCACCATGTACAATTTCATAAACATATACATTATTCTGTGTTGTACATGCTTTGATTCCTCTCTTCTAAAATCATCACCCAAATGGAGGAGCCGCCTAGTAAACTTGTTCTAGTGACAGGCACATATCCACTTCCTGAAAAGGAGGTCGGACAGGTCAGAGTCACTCCCTTCTAATTTGTAGCAATTTGCTGCTCTAGATAAATACCAGACCTTATTCATAACATGTGGATTTAATACATAAAACAGAACAAATGGTCGAGTTTAAGACAATGTAGAAATCCTCCAGAAAGAAAATAGAGTGACTGTAGACAGAAACAATATCATCTAACCTTTTTTTAAAAATAATTTATTGATAGAAACAACAAATATGAATAAATTAAATCTACTACACACAAAGTTTATGTTTGTAGACACAGTGAGTCAAGATCTTGAGGATTACACTAATAGAAATGTTTTGGTGGTATGAATAATACATAATTAGGGATAGCAAATATGTGTTTTGCCCAGGCTGACATAGAAATGCACAAATACATTTTTAGTAAAAATTTGCATATATGACCAAGCTGATGGATTATACAGTGGTTTAATAACCACAGAAGGATGTTCAGGACAGAGCAGAGGCCAAAAAGGGGGAAAAGGCTTCATGGTAACAAATCCATCTCATTCATTTCAAAAGCTTTAAAAAATTAATTCCCCTAAGACACAACAAAGATGCCTAATGAGAGTACTGAGTGCCGTGTGATTGCCCTTTTTTTCATCTTCAAACAAGCACAAGGTTTGTTCAGAAGTTTCAAGTAACGAACTTTGCACTTTTTTTTAGAGATGGGAGAAGGTTATTTATCTTTGCAAACATGCAGAAACATTAAAATACATTGGTGTAGCAAAAAAGAAAAACTCACATGAACGGCGCATAGCCTGCAGGCATGCTAATCAAGCTGGACGGCATCATACACACTTCTATGTCTTCCTCTCCTCACCTCATATACCAAACTCAGCCACCCAGTTTTTTTCAGCAGCACTGACACCGCTGCCCTGCATCGCTGCCTGCTGTTTCAATGCCTCTGTCACCCCAGCATCCACCTATAGGTCTGAGGGTACTGGTGTTTTTTATTTTTAATTGTAGCTACAGCGTTTTGAAGATGTGTGCGCCAGCAATAGGAGGTGGCAGAGCAGCATGATAAGTTGAAATAATGAGATAGAACTTGGTAACTACGTAGGCGTTTTTCTTTAGGTTCTCAAAAGCTTTGCACAATTATTTCTTGAACAAAAGCAACATTCTTGTATCTGCTTTGGGTTGTGAGTGAAACATCTCAATAGTTGGACAGGTTGCCATGTGATCTGATACAGACATGCTTCCCACAGGTAATTACTTCATGTTTTTATACAGGTTAAAATTTTCAGTACTTTGATCCATATTGAAAAGCTGAAACTGAACTTAGTGGCAGCTCTGGCAGGCCACAGTCCAGCTCAGCCACCAATTGAGGTTTCTTGGCTCTCTTTATCTGCTAGCTTGCCATTTCTTTAATTTCCTTGGTGAGATGAGCCAGAGACACTGATTATGTTCACACTTGGGATTGAACTTTTATATTATCCTGACTTTCCACATGCATACTAGATGCATAACTTGAGGGGAAAAATCCTTTTAACCCTTATTTTTTGGGCAGTCATCAAACTGTGGAAGCATTTTTTGTTTGGTTTTAATCACATTCAACTAGTGATTTTAAAAGTGCAATTTTTATATCCCTGTGGCTACTGACACTAAAGGTATAGCATTCTCTCTGTTTATTACGATAGTGGCTTGATATTGCTAGGCATAAGTAACTGCCCCGGGGCATCACCAGGATCACTGCAAACTAACTTCTACAAATGCATTGCTTTGATCTGCTACACATCAGTATTAATACAGTCAGTGTGTTAATTTCCAAGTGGCTGTGGTTGAGCCATTATATGCAAACTTTACATTACACATGTATTTATGTGTTATTTGTGATTTTATAGCTTCCATCAACACCACACTTAAAAAATGGAAAATTGCAGAATTCATATTATTATGCTTTCCGTCTCCCAGCCTTCCTCACACTCTCCCTGCTGTTTTGACACTTGACCCCTGCAGGAACAAGTGGGACACAACCCCGACTCTCACAGAAGTAATGCATATTAATTAACCACTTGAGCATGGAGATGGTTTCATTCATTAACATAAAAAAGCTCAACAGAACCTCCTTATTAACGCTGTATAATTGCTCCTTCACTCTGCACTGAACTGTGTCTGACTGTGTCATTGCAGAAATATGAGGACACACTCCTGCAGAACCGTAATTCTCCCTAGATATTCAACTAATATGATGGACATGGCAAGCTAAGGCTAATTTAATATAGACAGTTGTGCATAAGTGAAAGAAGCAGTAGTGGAGACGTGATTAGGTCCGTCTCTCAGGATTCATTTAGGAACTGGAGAGGCTGTAGATGGTGAGATGGCAGATGGTTTTCAAAAGTGTTTATTAATTGATCATATCTAATGGCTTAATATTCACAAGGGGAGAGTGGTGAGATGATGAATATGAAGTAGACAATTACAGCTAATGCTTTAGGGCCTTGTTGCTTTATCACTGTGGATATTGGTGCATTGGATTCAGGGGAGTTGCCATTTATCTGTTTGTTTTTCTCATTTCTGGAACCTGTCTCCTCCAATTTATGCTATTTTACTGCGCTGTGAGGTGAAGAAAAAGAAATCTAATCACAGGGAACGTGAGCAGCTTCAACAATTTTCAAATACAACAACAATACTTTGTGTGCTTTAAAAAATAACTGTCAACAAACAGTGGGATCTGATGTATGTGTATATTCTTGTCCTGGCTGATTCTGATAGATTAGTTTCAGTTGCATTTTTACCATGCATCCTGTAAAAACAAACTGCATCTCTCTAACTGCATTTCTGTGTCTGTGCGTGCAAAGCAGTTTATTTTTTCCAATTGTCTGTGTGTCTGGCTTCACACAAGCCAGAACTGATGTTGTGGGACATCCAGATGCCATTTTAAACAAGGCTACACTCACTCTTGTCTTTTGTCAGGCCTTATTCTTCCTTCCCATGCCACATTTGTCTGGGTAAAAGCTCTGTAACTTTTGTGCGGTCCAACAAGCAATGCCTGGTGAAAGGGGACACAGACAGGAAATTGGATTTCTTCTGCTCTCTAGATGTGCTAGTATATGGGGGCTCCCTGTGTCCCCCGTCGCACTCGTCTCTCAATCACTTTCTTACTCACTGTGCAACAACATAAGGCTATTAGAGCTGTCACGTAGATGAATGTAATCCATGCTCAATGCTGCAGTGAATTACAGAGCATCGTCCCTCTTTGCCATGTCTAATGGGACAAAGCCAGCACTTCAAAGCATTCCTTTCTTAAAGGAGGTGTTTGAGAAGCTGTAAGCATTCAACTTTAACATTATGCTAAAAAATATCTATTTCAAATAATGCCGGACCATGAAATTACATCATTGAAAATTTTTCACATGGTCTTGGCATGTAACACACAAAGCCCGGCAACCTCATCTTTGATAGAAGCCTGTTGTAAACAGTCACACTTACAGCAGGAGGGCAATCGAAGGAATTTCACAAGCAGTATGTTCCTTGTACATATGCCCTACATCACTCAATAATAGTACTAATAATTCTTATTCACTTTCATTAGAATTTCATTAGAATTGTATTTTCAGTTCTTTTTCACGACTGTGGCAAAAAGATGTTTCAGTAGGATGCAACAGTTTCCTTATTTCCACATTCAAATGACTACTGCCTAATTACCTTGTCAACTCTGAATGAGCAGCTGGAGTTGAAATGTAATGAAAATATGAAAGAAAGCAAACAAAAATACATTTCATGCATGTCACAATGGTTCTCCAGGCTTTCTGAAGGGCTTTCAAAGTTTTTCTTTGGACATTGGCTGCTTTTTCACTCATTTTCAGTCCAGTCCTTTTACCTGACCATTATCAGAGGAAAGCTATTTTGTTTATGTTTGTTTGTTGAACCTGAAGGCTAAATATGAAATATTTAAGCATAAAATAAAAATGGCAACTAACTCAAGGGATGAACCAGTATTGTGTTTGTGCAAAACAGGTAGAAAGAAACCAAATTGCTGGCAAGACCATTAACAGATCTTTGCAGAGATGTGTCTTCTTTGAGGCTGTGCTTAAATCCTTTCCATACCTGATGCACCAGGCAGTGCCAAGAGTTTATTCAACATCTGTGTAGTCCATAGCAAATGATCAGTGGACACCACGTAGCATTCATTTACTGGACAACAGGAAAACTTTTTAATTATTTAACATGCTGCTGAAATGGAGAATAACACAGCTGAGCACAGCAGGACATCAGCCCTAGCTCAGATGGTAGGTGTGCACTCAGCTCTTACTTATGATGTGTATGTTGAATGATGCTGATTGCTACATGTTGTAAGCAGCAAAAAACATCTCATACATACAGTAGCCAGTCAGTCAGATTTTTTGAGTGAATAGCTGCTGCTGAATGCAGTTTTAATGACTGTCTAATATCTTCTGGCATTGTATTGCAAGTGCTGGGAGTGATTTTTGTCTCCTGCCTTGTGATACTCACAGGAGGAATGGCTGCTTGGAAAGCTCTTGCGCCCCTCGGAGACTAGCCCCGGCTCCCCGGTGCACAGCATCTTTGCATTCACTTGTCCATCTGGGAAACAGCGCTGGAAGTAATCTGGCCTTGGTCTGCAAATGCAAAAACCAATAGGGCAGTTTCAACATCATCGACAGAAAGAATTTCATTTTACTTGTCAAGAGTGAAAATGGGAGCTTATGTGGCAAGAGCCAAGAGCCTAACATTTAGCATTACTGACAGCACCTTTAAAATGCTTCAGCTTGTTTAACGTACCTGCCAACAATCAACTTGATCGTATTTGTGAAGACTCCATTTAGAGCGAGAGCCAGGGATACAGCTGGAGGAAGAGAGACGCACATAAACGGGCATCTTACAGTGTTGAAACAGAGGAGGCTGACATTTTCAGCATATGTGGCATTAATTGCAACAGTCATACTGCAACAAATCATTAATTTTTCTATTATTGTGACAAATGTTCCGGCAGGTTTTCCTCTCTTCTGATATAATATACACATAAAACAGGCAGTTAGACACATGGGAGTTTCCCTCACAGGTGGGCACATGGTTTTGCAGAATGGCCTCTTATCGTGTCTGAGCAGTGACGGTAGCTGGTAGGATTGAACACACTGCATGCTTAGCTACCATGTGAGACTGGTGGTGCTTTGAGCTACATGCATCACCTAGATTTTGTTTTGGGAGTACAGGTCCTGTTGTCATGGACACATACATGGCATAGCTTTGTGATTACCAGCAATAAGCCTTACGCATTTCACAGTAGTGACAACATTTCTAGACCCAGCCAAGGCTCACAGTAGAGTGTGTCTCATTTGATGGTCTCAGGATTACATCTTAGCCCCTTTTGCAGATGATGTGATGGCCTGATGGCTTCACGAAGCAGCAACCTTCAGCTTTTTGCGATCAAGTTCAAGTGGTTGTAATAAGAATTAGCACCTTGAACTGAAGCCATGGTTCTCAGCTGGGTTGTTGAAGAGTTGGAGCAGAGACAGACATGAAGGGTGTCTAGGCTCACCATTAGAGAGAGGGTGGGTCACTGCTGTTCCACAATACAACTGAGACACCTGTATTGCTTTTGGGCCTGTTTAGGAGATGGACACCTATCAGGTGAGGAGTTTTTCCATGTACAACTGGGAGGAGAACCCAGGATGGATCCAGAGATCATATTTCTTGGTCGGCTGGGGGGAACACATGCCACCAAATCCCAGGTAAACAGTAGAAAATGGATAGATGGCTCATTTGAGTTTAGCGCACAAGCCTAGTGACATCTTTACCACTGAAATGCAAAGACTGAGGCTGATGTATTTTCTTTAGATGTTTTGAAAGTGAAGTGGCGACACAAGTGCACTGTTTCAGAGCCTACTCTGACTGCAAAGCAATTACTGCTTTAGTTCAACATCCGTAATGGGAAACACAAGAACTACAATAGACTGACAGGTAGGCATTACACTGTAACTGCACGTTCATTTAATTATCTAGAAAGAAGACCACCAGGGCTCATAATGAGCTAAAGTACCCTGACCTCATAGGTTAATCCCAGTAGTCTGCAGTGGAAATGAATTCACCACACCCTACCACCAGAACACACATGTACTGTATAATCTTCCTGAGCTATTGAGAGGAGCACAGTCTCATTATGATTTAACAGCTGGATAATCTGGGCAAACTCAGTGCAGATCAAATGAAAGCCCGGAATGAGACGTGTTCTGTCTAAGCGGGGACATTACATTGCAGCATCTTTTATCAGCTCGCTCTCTCTCAATGGGAACTCAACTCAACTCAGCTTTATTTATAAAGCACTTTAAAATCAAATGCAATTGGCCAAAGTGCTGTACACAACTAAGAGCAAACAAAGCAAAAACAGACATAAGACAAGAAAACAATAAATAAATAAAACCACAACTAAGAAAATAAACAAAGAATACCAACATCTCAAACTGGAGTTAAAAGCCAAAAAGAAGAAATGTGTTTTAAGAGAGGATTTAAAAGCAGCGAGTGAGTCAGCCTGCCTAATGTGCAAGGGAAGATCATTCCACAGTTTCGGGGCAGCAACTGAAAAAGCGCGGTCACCTCTGAACTTCCTCTTTGTCTTTGGGACAGGCTAGCAGTGCCAGATCAGCTGACCTGGGTGAACGTGAAGGAACGTACAGGTGGAGCAAATCAGACAGATATGATGGGGTGAGGCCATGAAGACATTTAAAAACAAATACAAGGATTTTAAAATCAATCCTAAAACGAACTGGGAGCCAGTGAAGTGAGGCTAAAATCGGAGAAATATGCTCACATTTTTTGACCCCAACTAAAAGTCGTGCAGCAGCATTTTGCACCATCTCGAGCCGGGCAAGCAGTGACTGGCTGAGCCCAACATAAAGTGCATTGCAGTAGTCTAGGCGAGTAGTGATAAAAGCATGGATTAAAATCTCAAAGTGATGCCGTGAAAGAAATGGTTTCACTTTGGCTAGTTGTCTTAGCTGATAAAAACTGGACTTGACTACTGACTTAATTTGCGCATCAAGTTTGAGTTCACTGTCCAGCTTTACACCTAAGTTTGTCGCTGTCTTAGTCAGATGTTGAGTTAAAGGACCCAGTTCAATAGTCATTTTAGAAGTATCACTGGGCCCAAACAACAACACCTCGGTTCTTTTTATTGTTCAGGTGCAGAAAGTTAGTGGACAGTCATGCCTTGATTTCTCCAATGCAATTTTATGAGATGGTTAGCAGAATATGCATTTTGTTGCTTCAGAGGCACATAAATTTGACAGTCATCGGCATAAAGGTGGAATGTGACGTCATGTCTTCTGAGAATTGATCCCATAGGAAGTTGGTAGAGAGAGAAGAGGAGAGGACCAAGAATAGAGCCTTGGGGCACCCCACA
>JAMQGT020003542.1:0-10452 GCA_024447675.2 Pterophyllum scalare | reverse complement strand
ACAGCCATGTATTGCTGTTACTGTATAAGTACTGTATAAGTAGCTACTGTATTTAGGAACAAGTTTGAAGTGCTTTTGTGCTCCTTTTACTTCTACTTCAGTTCAGAAGCAAATATTTTAATTTTTTATAAAATATTTTTTATAGCTTTAATTGTGCTGTATAGGTACAGTTGAAACAGTTGATATCTTCTTCTTTTGACTGCTTCCTTTAGGGATCACCACAGCAAACCATCTGCCTCCAGCCTATCCCACCTCACCCTACTCCTAGCATCCTGCAGTGTCACACCAATCCTCCGCATGTTCTCTACTACATCAGCAAATCTTTGTGATCGTCCTCTTTTGCGCCTGCCTGGCAGCTCCATATGTAACATCCCTTGTCCAGTATATCCACTATCCCTCCTCTGCACATGTCCAAACCATTTCAGTCTTTCCCTCTGATATGCTCATTTCTTGGTCACTCCCAATGTAAATCTGAGCATCTTCAGCTGTGCGTCCTGTCTTTTTGTCAGTGCCACCATCTCCAAACCATACATCATACCAAGTTGTAAACCTATATACTAATAATATATTAACAGAAATGTTACATCTCTTCAAATATATGTAGATCAATTTTCATGTAAAAATAATGTTCACTGAACATTTCATTTTTAGTGATTAGACGGTTGAATATAAAAATTATTATTAGAGCAGATTAATTAATAATGACAACAGCCCTATACAGAATAGTTCGAGAACTTCACAATGCTGATTATACATAAATGCATAATAATCTAAAAAATATTATAGGTTAACAGCCATGGGAAACCATTTTTAATTTGTTGTACTTTTCTTTTAAACATTTCAAATACCATCCACCCATTCATCTTCTTCCACCTATCAATTTCACAGTTGTCAGAGAGAAGACTGGAGCCTATTCTAGCTGTTGAAGGGCAAAAGGCAGATTACACCCTGGACAGTTTGCCAGTCTATCACACAGAGACAATCACTCACTTCACACCTACAGTCAATTCATCATCACCAGTCAACCTCAGTTTGGACTGTGAGAGGAACCCAGAGAGATCATGCAGAAAGACCCCAGCTGGTCGGTGGTCGGGCCAACCACTGCACCACCATGCTGCCCTATTACAAACACATCTCATTACTATGGGGAAAATCTTCAGTGCACGTCTTTCACTAGTACTGAAGCATTCATATAGTGTAGTCTGGTAGGTCTACTTGTGTTTGACTTGTGGTTAGCAGTGTCACCTCAGAACAGGAAAGCCTCTCTGATTAAGCCAAGAGCTACCCAAGGTGTACCCTTCCTTTTGCTCTATGACAACTAGGAAAGGCTCCAGCCCTCCTGTAACCCCATAAGTAGAAAATGAATTGTATCAGTACTTAAGGGATCTGACTGCCTTCTCTACCACTGTCATTCATGGTTTTTCTTTAGTTAAAGAAAAAGCTTGCAATTTGTTTTATTTTGTGAATAAATGCAGCTAACTGCATTCTTGATAGCCTTGGTAGGATCAGGGGGCTTTTCATTTTTAAATCCATTAGATTCGTAAACCTTTTCACAGCAGGAGAAGCCAAGCGATAACTATTCAATTCAATTTTATTTATATAGCACCAAATCACAACAAACAGTCACCTCAAGGCACTTTGTATTGTGGGTAAAGACCCTACAATAACACAGAGAAAACCCAACAGTCAAAACGACCCCCTATGAGCAAGCACTTGGCGACGGTGGGAAGGAAAAACTCCCTTTTAACAGGAAGAAACCTCCAGCAGAACCAGGCTTAGGGAGGGGCAGTCATCTGCTGCGACCGGTTGGGGCTGAGGGGAGAGAGACAGGACGAAAGACATGCTGTGGAAGAGAGCCAGAGATTAATAATAATGATTAAATACAGAGTGAAGTATAAACAAGTAAATAAGGTGAATGAGAAGAAACAGTGCATTATGGGACCCCCCTCAGCAGCCTAGGCCTATAGCAGCATAACTAAGGGGTGGTTCAGGGTCATCTGATCCAGCCCTAAGTATAAGCTTGATCAAAAAGGAAAGTTTTAAGCCTAATCTTGAAAATAGAGAGGGTGTCTGTCTCCCGAATCCAAACTGTGAGCTGGTTAAACAGACGAGGGGCCTGAAAGCTGAAGGCTCTGCCTCCCATTCTACTTTTAAGAATCCTAGGAACCTCAAGTAAGCCAGCACTCTGAGAGTGGGTGATATGGAACTATAAGGTCTTTGAGATAAGATGGGGCCTGGTTATTCAAGACCTTGTATGTTAGGAGAAGGATTTTAAATTCTACTCTAGATTTAACAGGGAGCCAATGAAGAGAAGCCAATATGGGAGAAATATGCTCTCTCTTTCTAGTAACTAATAACATTAACTATGATTTTATTTCAGTGATTATAGCACTACAGCAGTTAATAATGATTTAGTTACACCTATCTTTGACAAGTCTAAATGCAATGAAAAAGGTCTACTTTTTTTTTTCATGTTACCCCCCAGCAACACCCATTTAGAAAGTAAGCCATTGAAGTCAAAATTAACAACACCAGCCAAGATCTGATATTAGTTACAGGTGCACTGTAAATAGCTTTAGGAATACCTGCATACTGTAGACAGAAGTGTGCTCACTGTGATAAGGTTACACAAATGCTGCTGGGGGATTAGAGATTAGAGCCAAAAAAGAGTGAGACTCAGTAAGTTTCGGAACAAAAACTGAATTTTATTCCACGTACTGCACTTCAGGTGTCTGCGTTTTTAGATCACACCTATCACAAACAAAAATGCCCCAGTGGTACAACTAAATACACTTTGAGTGAACAGAGAAATGTGGAATGTTTTCATACTTAGACTTTTGTGTTCCTTTGTAGAATCCATATTTGTCTACAGGATAGTAACTTACGAACAATACCATCAACTCAAGATTTTTTTCCTTTCAAATAAAGTGCATTTCTACTACTCTCTCTGTCAATCACAAAACAAACAAAAAAAAGACATTTTAAAACATGTATCATAGACACCACTGATCAGGAAAAGGCCTGAAATTTCATACAGTAGAAGTTTACAGTTTGTTTTCTTAATCGGGTGATTTGAGATGACCTGATGACTCCTTTATTAGATCCAGGTATAAAAGGACTCCTTGCTGTCAATATAAGACAGTATATTTAAAAATGTAACCCCTATTCACAAAGATATAATTAACAGTCACATTAAGAACACAACGGAAAAATAATAATTCATGTTTCAAGTGTTCATTTTAGAATTACTGCAAATATTTTGTCATTAGAACCATAAATGCATATTTGGTACCCATATGGCTAACAACATCCATCAAATCAGTGGTCTCCACTCCATCAATTAAACACTCATTCCACCACATTATATTTCCAATATTTGATATTGATGATAACCACTGGAGGGCAGTAGAGTACTGTGCCAAAAAAAATAATCCCTGCCAAGCCTGTAAGGCATGGGATATGTTTTCATATTCATGAATGGTTATGTGAAAAGACCGTAGATTGCCAACATAGCAGAGATCAGCACAGATCAACAAGCTGCTCTTCTTCAAACTGCACACTGGACACCCAGTCAGAAATGACTGAGACCCACTTTAGCTAGGTATGTTGTGCAGACTGAACCACTTGTTCAAGGCTTGGAGGTAAAAGTACATTTCAGTCTGTGAACTTCTGCCTTGGTGTCAGATTTACATGCTGTTGTTGGCTGAATCAGTTTCCCTTTTACATCTGTAGAACCTTGAATAACTACAATAAATCACATCACTGGCAGAAAGTGACAATTAACAATCACATCTGGATTAAACTGTTTAGCCACCTATTCTCACACAAGGATTTGCATAAGATTATGTACACTGGATAGTCATGAACTACAAGAAAGTGACTATGACCAATGAGAGAGGAACATCTCTTTTGTGTGTGTCCTGCGAACATTTCCCAGCATTCCTGCTGAGATCACTGACAGACACCTTTATCTGTATGCTGCACAGCAAAATGTGAGGATTATATTAATTAGTCTGGACAAGCTAACTTTTAAGTACCTAAATACAAAGTCATTCTGATTACAATGTAGATAACCTTCTTTAATAAAAACAGGTTCAATGTGATATTCCATGTATGCACAAACCCTACCTTTGCTATAGAGCCCTTTAACAAATAGATTATAGTATGCTACATCCATGACTGCCTGCTTTTCCAGATTTGGCTGAAAACAACACATGGGTTCACTGCATATATGCATAATACATTTTCCTATGCCTTAACATGCTATAGTCTCCTACAAAACCTTCACTGTGCCAGTGTGATTTGTTACTCAAGCAGGAAAGGATTTCCTTCTGCCTTAAAAAATAGTGTAACTGTCACTGTATCCTAACTGCTCATTTCCAGGCAGATTTCTGCCATGACCCTCGCTGAGTCAACCGAGTCTTTGAACAAACACAAACATGCTCACACACATCTTACTTCCCTCACAAACACACTTGTGTCCTAATTCATGTGAGCTCAGGGGTATGGATTTAAATGCATGAAAATCAGCTGCTGACATGGCTGCTTCCTGTGGCAATGTGTTTATGTGTGAGTGTGTGTTTGCGAATGTGGCAGCAGCCAAAGAAGGAGGGTAGAAAGGGGCCACGGTAGCCCATCCTGCGAAGGGGAGATAAGCGCTGAGGCCAAGCTCTGTCGTTCTTGCTTTCCTCTGCGGCCTTCAAGAACCACCAGAAATAAACCCAAGGTGGCTAAATACACGCGCGCACATACACAAACAATCCCCTGCAACAGACAGAGCGAGACAGTGCTCAATGTGACGTCCACTGACAGAGGGCCTGCTTTGGCTTTGTCTGACCCTGACCATTTAACTCAGAGAAAGTAAACTGCTTGATGATAAATAATGTCAGTTATCTTTGTACTTATTAACTGCTTGAAGCATCAACTTCGATTTGACTGTTTCAATGATTTGGCTGACAAGCAGTAAAAAACAAAAAAAAGCAACAACAAAGGGCTGGCTGAAAGACAAAATAGAGTGACTGGATTTGGTATTCACAGTATTCAGCATGTTTTGATCTGTAAAGCACTTTTTGACCATCTTGTACCTATTATACATGTACAGTACAAACCATGTGACATGCGTTCACACAGACCCACACATATACATCTGATAAAGTGTTTCACGTAACATTTAGAGTCCTCTTAATAAAGTATTTATAATAGAAAATCAACAGTTAATGCACCTTTACAGTAGATTTTTTTTTTTTACTCCTGGTTTTAAGTTAGATTCAGTCAGTGATTGGAATCAATAAATAACATTTTATACTCTGAAACTGGAATGTACATTGTTTTTAAGTGCTTGTCTTCTGTTGCATTGTTCTACCAAAAAAGGCATCTTTTTTTTTTTTCCTTTTTAATGAAGTCCCATTTAGGGACTCCATGAGGTCACATTTTCGGCAGGCTGCTACCTGTTGCTTTCTCTAGTGGTGAACCAGCAGGACTCTGGGTCACAACTGTAGCCCCAGCAACCACTCGACCTCCAGCTGGAGAGTCAGACTTTCCCACTGTGCCTCCCTGCTTTTCCTCTGCTGCTTTAGATTGCTGCTCTTTGCTCTTGGCCCCCTCTTGAGAGCCAAGCTTGATTGGCCCGAGGACATTTTTGGCCACAGTAGTCAGCTGGCTGACGAAGCTTGTCTTGTCGCCTGGGGAGACAGGCCTTGACTTACAGAGGGAAGGTCCACAGAGGGAGGGGGTGACTGCAGTCGGGGAGGGAGAAGGAGAGGGTGAATGCTCCTCCACCACCTCCAGACGACATTTGTCCTCCCAGTCAAGGGATCCCCGGTAGCAGTTGACAGCCCCAAGTCCTTGCCTCACTTTGGCCAATGTTAGTGGCTGCCCATGTGGGGGAACAACAGGAGCGAGGACCCGAGCTGGTAGCTTGGGGCTTTTGGAGCCGAGGTCTGGTGTCCTAATGTCACTGCTGTCAGCCCCAGCCTTTCTCAGGCTGTCTCCCACTCCTGATGGTTTAAATGTTTTGCTCAGAGGACCCCCTGCTACTGCTGTGTTGATGCCGGTGGACTTATCTGGAGCAGAAGCAGAGCTTTTGTTGAAGGCAACACCAGGTAGGCCACACCGGCTCTTGTTAACTTCTTCCTGCTTTGATTCAGGTCTGCCCCCTAGCTGCTGCTCCTGTGGATATTTACTGTTAGATAACACACTTTTAGTTGTCTTGGGATCTAGCTGTTTTGGAGATATGTCCAACTTACTCTGGGCAATCTTCTCAGGCCCCTTGGGACTGTCTAAGCCTCCTGTTGTTTTGGTAGGGGTGCTAGGGGTTGTAGCTTTAGTGCTTTCTGCACTTAGTATGGAGCTTTGAGGATTCAAGGGCAGCTCACTTGCATGAGGTTTTCTTCCTAAGGATGACTGGATTCCTGTTGCTCTGATTTGACTTGTCCCAGCCTCTGTCTCCCTCTTTTTCTCCCTCTCCACACCTCTCTCTTTCTCTTCCCTCTCCCTTCCAGCCAGAAACGTTTCTCTGCTGAGTGGTGACTCCTGTCTCCCTAGTCTCCTCACTGGCTTCAGCACACCAGTCTCTGGGGAAGTTGAGGATGAGGGAAGAGGGGGAGGATTAGGAGGCAAATTTTCTCCTTCTGTCTCCAGTAGGCTCTGGAGTCCAAGCTCACAGAGGAAAGCATCTTTGCGGTACTCAGAGTGCTGCACCTCCAGGCTGTGTTTCCTCAGTGGACCCCCCAGCCCTCCTGTAGAACTGGACTGGGTTAGAGGCGAGCCCAGCTTCTCTGCTGACTGCACCCGTTTGAGAAGAGGTGATCGTGGGGGCTCAGCACTCTTGGGCCTGGGACGTACCACTGGTGGGGAAGAGTGGAGCTTGGCAGGGAACGACTGGGTTGTGTTAGAGCTCCCTACAGTGTGACCTGGTAAAGGTGGAGGTGAAGATTGGGTGGGGGAGGGTGTGTGGGCAAGCGGGGACAGGGGAATGTTACCGGCTGACTTACAACGGGCAGAGCGATACTGGCGGTGGAGTTTTGGGGAGAGGCCGTGCAGGGAGCTGGGCCTCATGTGCTGAGAAGGAGCCGGGAGTTCGGAGTGCTGGATGCTGCAGAGCTGCTCTGAGAGGACGCACCTGAAGAAAGCAGAAAAGATTAGTGAAACTCTCAAGAACCCCTGAGGTAAAATATAATTGTGTGCTGTTTATTTCCAGTGTCCTACCCAGATATGAGGACTCAGGGGTGGAGCGGTAGCCCTGAGTTGGAGATCGTGCAGACAGGCTGTGAGTTGGGGAGCCGGGAAGACTCTCACTGGATGACAGAGAGCGATTCAGAGAGGACAAGCTGCGACTGGTATGCAGAAGGTTGGACTGTTTTGTGATCTTACGGAACAAAGAGCTACGCTTCTTACTGCCGGATAGACAGGAGAATAAATAGAGAAGAAAGGAAAGTTTTAAATGGGATAGACAGTCACTTACAGTATATATACTTCGTTTTAAAATGCAACACTGATGGTTTTGCAAGTAATGGGTACTACATATAGATCATATAGACACTGTGTATTTTAAACTACTACCAAATATTTCCCCCAAATACTACAGACTTTTGCACTAGTTCTCTTTTATTTTCATCATATCAGATGTTTTTCTTATAATTGTTTCACTAACCACTCAGGGGGGTGTGCTGCTTTGACATTCAAGATAACTATGACCTCAGGCAATAACTGACAAAAACTTCTTTTGTGAGATCTTGTTATTCAGTCTCTGTGGATTATTTTCTGTAGTACATTAAAATGAATAGAATGAATAGATGCTACTTTAAATGTATAATATCTCAGCTTCAGAACTGTTCTAATCAATAAGGCAAAACAAGTACACCTACCCCTAAGTGTAAAAAGAGCATGTGGCAAACATGACCACCTGAGTCAGTATATTATATTATATGTAAGACTAACTTCACTTTTGTCTATAGCCATTATAATAATGAACAGTATTTTATTGGGGCAAGAGTTCAGTTGTGTCATTGTATAAGTGCAGTGTAGCAGGAGTGTGCGCTCCTACTTGTCCTGGCTGTCTTTGCCCATCGTCCTTTTGTTTCTCCGGGCCATCTTGCACTTGTAGCTGGCCTTTCGAGCAGGGCCTACTTTAATGGAGGTGTTTTCAAAAGGTGTGGTCGTCACTGTCACCTTGTTGCCACTCTGCACAGAAGAGCAATAATAATTTCCACACTGACAAGCTCATTTACATACAGCCTTCTCTTGAAATTGAAAGGTGGTTATTTATATTGCCAACATGGAACAACTGAGAATAAATAAGCCTGCCAACCTTGAGGATGAGCTCCACTACTTCAGTGTGGACCAAACCATGGACGGGCTCCCCGTTAACATGAGTGATGAGGTCACCAGCACAAAGGCCAGCTTCCTGGGCGGGGCCACCGTCCTCCACATGCTGCCAAAACACAGAAAATATTCCGGTTCACAGGAGGGGGAAAATCACTTCCATGTAAACATTCACTGAATAACACAGAATGATTATGCTCTGAATAACACTTATAATCAAGATTAGAGAAGTGGTTCTAACATTCAGGAACATTGTTAGATAATATGTCCTTATTGCCCAGCTTTACCGCCGTCTTAATCCTGCTCTGCATTCTAAGTACTTCCCTTTAGTTTAATCCCCCTTTTTTAAATTATTGATCCCTGTTTAATGGCAACTTCACTTTTAAAAGCACACTCACACATCAAAACACAGCCCATCCCTCTTTACGTGAGGTTGTGGAGTTCAGTTACAGCATTAATACATCACTAAAGTCACTAAAAGTTTCTTACCCAAACAATGTGATGTACACTGTAGATATCACTGTCTCCAATGTAGACTCTGATGGCTCTGAGAGTAAAGCCATATTTCTTTCCAGAACGATGGATGGTAATGGGGGAGCGCAGCACGCTAACTGCTGGGAAAAGTCTCTGCTGGGTGAAGAGTCGCGTGACGAAGGGTTGGAGGAGAAAGAGTGGGGAGACATGGGACTGGCCAGTGGAGAGAAGCCACCATGCTGCTCCACTAAAAGCAAGGATATGGTAAAGAGGAGAAACGAGTATGTGATGTGTCAGTAGTATCAGTAAATGTTTCAGTTGTTACTTTCCTTGCTCTTCTTACCTGATGGTATGATAACGGACAGGGCCGTGGCAGATGCTGACTTAATGACCTTGTTGCCTGCTCTGGAGTTTCGTTTCTCTCCCTCACCAGATAAATGCTGGTGGCGTGCCCTGCGGAGGACCAAGTCATTGGCGGCTCGAGGCCCCAGAGGGTCATACAGAGGTGTGATCACATCACGGCTGGCTGCTGCAGGACCCGGAGATAATGTGGTGATGGCTGTGGTAATGCTCGGTGTCTCTCCCGGTCTTGGGGATTTGTCTGAGAGGACGCAGAGGTATGTCCAAATTAATTCTTGGTGAAAATGACAATGGTAAAAATCAAAGCTGCCCATTGACTCAACAGTAGCAATCAAATAAGCAAGACTTCATTTGCTTTCTCTGTCTGTTTTAAAATTTGTCACATTCTCTATAGCCCTACTTGTCCCTCTCTTCCTCAAAACCTTTCACTAACTCTTTCCACCTGCTCACACCTGCACCATTGATCTCCTTCAGACTGCTCCGTTGCTCCAGGAGGCTCGGGGAGGGGACAGTGGTCCCATCCAGCGAGGTGCCACGGACCTTCATGTAGTTCTGGCGGGACAGGAATTCTGACTCTCCCTCTAAAGGTGAGGCAAAACGATGCGTATCCATCAGAGCTGAGAAACGTCGACGAGCACCAAGAGGAGGGCTCGCATCTCCTTCCATGTAGAGGGACTCTGAACAAGACAGGCGCTTCCTGTAAGAGAAGGATGCAGGAACAGAATGTCATCAAACTGTTTTTTCTTTGTAAGATTCTCCAATCCAACATGACTAAGAGTCTGCAACCATGCAAGTGACTGTCTGACGATGTGTAACAGTGACCGTTACAGCCCTAGCAGGCCTACCCGTGTGGGTGTTTTGCTTTTCCGCCCCTGCTTTAGGTACCTCTCTTTGCAGTTGACTTGGCTCATCGTTTAGACTAAGGAATATTTAAGCTTATAGTGAGGAGAGTCAGAGTGCCATTTTCTTTATAGAGTGAGCTGGGTGCTTATACCTGCTCTGTGGAGAGGAGTATGTTTGAGCAGGTTAAGAGTTTTTTTTTTTGGGGGGGGGGTGTTCTATTAGTAACAATAGCAATGCCAACTTGCTGAAGTTGAGGAGGTACAGTACCAGCCACAAGTTGGGGCACACCAGAGGGCAGGGATGTTTCTCATTATCCGAGACAAGGTTAATAAAAGCCTAGTACCAAGTACTTTGGAAAACCATAAATTCCTTAAAAGACCAAAATACACATATCTGGTACTGTACAGCTTCCAGTTCCAAGGTTCACTATGGTGAAGAAAGCTCAAATTATTG